>OOFH01040408.1:5745-25787 GCA_900323355.1 Merlangius merlangus
GTATTTGTTGTTGTTTTTTTTTTTTTTTCGGTCGCATTTTTAAAAGTGGGGGGGACAAAATTTGTATTTTAAATACTGGGGGGGACATGTCCCCCCCGTAATCGCCTATGCGTTTTACAATACAAATATACAGTTTTTCACAAGCATAACTTTGTTTCCCTGGTAACCACGTTGTCTGATTACAGTTTAATTCATTTGTCACAATTTACCAGCTCTCATTTTGAAGACTGAATCACCACCGCCATTCGTTCAATGGGAATCACGACGGTCTATACTTTCAACATAAAGTGTACATATTTATAATTTGAAATTCGTCCCATCCTTTATACCATAGATACTATAGGGTCTACAGCATATAACCGCGTTTTCTGATTACAGTTTAATGCATTTTCCACAATTTACCAGCTCTCGTTTTGTAGGCTGATCAGACAATTTGACTGGAACTACTACTTTTTGCGTTTAAGATATTAAGTGATTTCTTGCCGATTATCCATGGCTGCCTTTGTGAACGTCGGCACACATCGATTATTCGGTCATACCACCCACTGATCATTCGACCATGAGAAATTTTAGTTATTCACATCCCAACACACAACATACTTCTTACACGACCACCACATACACACAATTAGAGAACAGACAATCAATCAAAGACAATTTTCTAACATGGCAACATGTTGGGAAATAAAGCATTTGAACCTTTATAAAACCAATTAATATGGTTACCAAGCCAGTCCTGCCCTAACTGGTGTCGTTAATACCACAAAATGGATGATATGTGATATGTTTCTCAAGGTCATTCAAATATTTCACCGTGGCATTATTGAGGTAAAGTAAATAAATTAAGAATGAATGAATACATTTATAATAACAATACGTCATATTAGTTATATAAAGCTTTGGTCGTTGGCAGAATTGCCCATAATTTTGATGGGCATTTGGGACAGTTTGTGAGATTCAATGATAACAAAAAGTTACTTTCTTCCTCTCTGTGGGATATTAAAGAGTGTTAAATGGGCATGGTTTTTCATTTAAGGCAGAAGCCATTATCTCCCAGGCTCCCAATCAAAGAACAAGAGCTGCATTCATTAAAGCCGAAGGGTGCTCATTTATTTATTTTAGGAGAGGAGGTTTTGGAACTTTGTTTACACTCTATGATTTAGCCTGAAAGCTGAAATAATTCTTCCAGAAGGTGGAATACAATTATTTATTTTTTCCATCATTATGCTATGAAATTCATATTAGGATTGGGGAACATCTTTTGTAGTACACTATTTTTCAAGAAATTTATCAAAAGGTCTTTATTTAATATATGCAGTATCCCATAAAAGTGTTTAGGCCCTATTTAATATTGCTCTCAGAATATTGTTCCCACAAAAACCCTGCAACAAACAGAGTACGATATAAAGATTCATGGGTAAAAAGCCACCTGGTGCCTTCATTATGTAAATCAAAGCGCACTGTGAAAACATTGTATCAATCCCAACTTTGCCTCGGTCCCATTAGCGATGAAACCGTTTCCGGTCTAACATAAACCATTGTATCATTATAAGCAAATGGCAGTTTGCCATTTGCTACAGTTTCTTATCAGTTTGACAAGTTAGAAACAGCAAAACTCTTACGATACAAATACAACACAAGTCATGTTATCAAAAGCAACTTATATTCCCGTACCACAGTGCAAGTAAACCTTGGCTTGCAGGGCCAACTGCTATAAAGCTGAGCCTCATGATCAATATGTCTAAGTATAAAGGATAGCATTAATTATAGGTATATGATTGTAGTTTACCAATATGGGTGCAATAAGAGGATTTTCTGTTGTGATACGTGAATAGACTGTTAAGTATACCTACCTTTGCATTTCCCTACAACCTGATTGTGATTTATTTAACTGATTCATTCACAGGCTAGAGCCGAATATATTTAACCTTGGTGCGAATATGATTCATGAAGCTTTTTCAACATTATTTTAATTGATGTTGGAAAAAAATAGCATCAAACATCGCGTTCGATGTAAAAGGAGAATGAGATAGAAGATGCGATGGTTTGGCCACACCACATCCGAGCGCCGTACTGGCCTGCAGTATTTTTTTAATTTGTGCGTGCTGTGTGTGGGCCTACAGGTTAATCTGTAGTGTATTTTGTATGGAAGTTATTACAAATTATATTTTTTCCGTGGTAATTTAATTCATATAAGGAAAAATTCTTTGTACATTTTATAAATGGCTTATCGATTAAATAACACTCCACAACTCCTTGACCAAATAATAATTAAGATCATATTACTAATTTCACAGATTTCATCCATAATCTAGATTGCAGTAGAATGCAACGGTGTTCTTAGGTAATACTTAAATCATGTGAAATATAACAAACCCATAAATCCTATCCTTTTAGCCTACTGCATTCTCGAATAAAACAGAATAAAGACTAGGGGTCGATGCGCCTCACAAGGAAAGAAAGGTAATAAAGAGTAGGTGGATGGAGTGCAATAGGTGCCATGTTGTGTACATCATATACATATATGTGTTTTAATTTAACTAAAAAAGAAAAAAATCCACAATGAAGATGACTATAACATACCAAAATATTAAGATGACGAGTAAACTATTGAGGTAGAGCTACCTGAGGCAGTTCCTCTCAGTCTGAGACAGGAATGCCACTGATGCTCTGACTCAAACACGTTGTTTGACATTGTATTCATGCAGGCACTGACAACCTTGTTGAACAAAGACACGAAGTTAGGGAGAATGTGCAACACAGATTGAGTTCGCTTTTTAAATTCCTGTTGCCCTAAACACACCTCAGGCTCACACAGTACACGTATCAAACCAAAAACACTTTCCAATGAACGTTTTCTTAGTTTGTTCTATATTCTGGCCCACGGCCTAAAAGCCTGGGGTAAAAATGAGCTTGTGGCTAAACTTGCATGCGGCCAAAGGCGTTCAGGCGCAGCCCATATCCAGGGGAGCCGAAAGCTACAACCATGAAGACCAGCCGACCAACGAACGTCCCTCCATCTTAAATCTGCGTCGCTATATGATCGATCCACAACCGGCCGCCCTCCCCACCGACCGACCCCACCATCACAACCATCAGCGTCGTCCCTGCTGTTGTTTCTCGCTTCTTATGATGATGT
Organism: Merlangius merlangus; assembly: GCA_900323355.1. Classification (NCBI taxonomy): domain Eukaryota; kingdom Metazoa; phylum Chordata; class Actinopteri; order Gadiformes; family Gadidae; genus Merlangius; species Merlangius merlangus. The sequence goes on from OOFH01040408.1 coordinate 8,885, forward strand.
CGCTCCAAGCCGTTTACGTTAAGGTAATTCCGAAGCTGTTTACCATCTGTTTGCACTTGTCGCTCTGTGTTTTGGTCTTTAAAACAAACATCGTTTACTGTGCTGTTTCCCTGGGCAAACAGCTGCGTGGCAGAGATAGGTTTTAAATATTAGGTGGCAGAGCTTCCCCGGGCTTCACTGCAGTCTCAGAATAAATTAGATTTGACATTTCCCATGAGGTGGTAATATGAGGGGTCTGTGTGCCGCACTTCATTGCCGTTTATTTTCTTATTTTATTAGCACACAGGGAGATTCTTCTTTGTGTTCTGCCCATTTCGAATCTGTACTCGACAAGTCTTTTTGTGCAGTGTGTTGTAATGACTGGACTGACAGGTAAGGAAGGGTGGTTAAGTGATTGACACGCAAGCATACATACTGCTTTTCTATTGTTTTCAGATATTTTATTGTTTATTATCATTCAAACTTATTTCCCTTTTTCTTTCTTTTTTTCTATTTACATTTGAAAACTGTTTGTTATAATATGGAAATATGGAATTTTATTTGTTCGCAGATTGATATGTGAATATTATTGCACAGGGTTAAAAATGTATACTTCTTTCCCTCAAGGGATGTGGCCTTAAGATGAGTGTGTGTACCTTTTTTTACATGAATGCAACTGAATAATGTCCTTTTATTAAAAAAATGTAGTAGTTTAGGGCTGGTCCATATAGAAATGAAGTATGAATAAAATGATAATATCTGTATTGTTATGAACATATAGGTGTTTCACGATATGCTTATAATGAGAAAACCCCATTCCTTACATTCAAACAGACGATCAGTACAGTTGCTAATTTAAAGTATGATATGACAAATAAGAAAAATGTTCCTCTTAAACCCATAATACTTCAAGCAATATTGGGAAAAATGTGATGTTGTACCTTCTCCTTGTCTTTATTCATTCACCCTTCTATGTACGCTACAACCATATGCCACATACTTAACAATTTTCACAGTAACACAGCACAAAATTTGGACAATTCTATTATTATCGTATAAAATTGTCGTTCAGCCTTACGGCAACAACTCTGACATGCGGGGACAACTACAAGGATGGACGCAAAAACCTCTCCATGTAGTTCCCTCCTTCGCTCTCATCTCTACTGAAGCAGTAATATAATTCTCGCCCCTGCCTTTCACACACATGATGCAAGAGGAAACCAATGTCTTTAAATAAGCCCAGTGCCAGACCTTGTCTGGACACTTTTAACCCCTTCGCAACTTATAAAAACCCTGCATAGGTCCAAAGCAATGGGTACAGCTACACTTTAATACCATTAGCCTCGTAGCCCAATTGCCAGTAAATTCATATTTTAAGGTCCATCTTGTATTTAGTATCAAAAATGCCTAAATAGATGCCTAATAGATGACTTAGGCAGATATGGATTATGGAACGAAAAAAGCATTCTGATTGGCTTATGATACAGCCAATGATGCACAGTGAATCAGCAGCGTTAACAGAGTAGAGTTAGGTTAGATATCACATTTTGGGCAAAATATCGCTTGGGCAATTATTCTATGAGGCTAACAAATGGTACATTATGTACACGATTCTATAGAGACCAATCACGTTATCAACACGCAGCTCACACCTCCATGGGGCTAAATAATGTATCATCTCGGCTGGCTGTAGCTAACATGGTAGAGGCTGAGATTAAGAGAAGCATTCCGTCCATTCCTTTATGGATTTACCGTCACAGGGTGGAAAAGTTTTTCAGCTTGACCCCGACTTTGTTGAAAAGTCAAAGGATGTTCATTTTGCAATTTTTTTTAAATGCATGTTGCGAGACGATATTCCATAGAACTTTAACCGTCTAGTGGTCGACCTCAAACACTTTTCATTTCTTCCACTATGATTTCCCATGGCAGTAAGAAGGAACCTAGAAAGAGGGCAAACCTGACTTACAAGTTATATTACTTTTGGTCACTCTACAGTAAATGTCACAAACAGCCAGACATCGGGCTACCGCAGGTCAATGGCTATCAAGGCCCCTGAGATCTTATCCAGCGAGTCCAATGATTCAGACTTTGGCTGTAAACAGCCCTTCCATTCTTCTAATTTAGAAAATATCCACAGAATCGGGGACAGAGGAATCATATTAGGCCTGAGAATTCATTGCTTCGGTATACAGAGAAGAGGTGGACGAGCAAAGAGACGATAAAATGGAATAGGTGATGAAAATGTTTCAAAGATGTTCGGCAGACACTACTTGCAAACTGACAAACTTAAAAACAACAACAAATAAATCAACACAAGAGAATTGCTGTGTTATTCATAAAAAGCTCTTATTGATTCACTAAATTCCCAGGTTGAGGGTTGTTTTGAAGGAAGAGAAACATACTGGATGTCCTAATGTTTTTCCCAGCACTCTGCCCTCTGTGGGAGAAAATGCAGCCAGTCCCCCCTCTATCCCACACCTGCCTTTGAGGACTGACCTTTGGCCCTTTGAAGTGCAACCTCAAACTTTAGCGTTAAGGAAAAATGAACAGAGATAACCTTCCTCTCGTTCTACAACAGTGTTCTCGTCGGTTCTACAAAGCACCACCACTGCAATATACGCTTATGTCAATCTGTTTATCAAAAAAAAAAACACACATAGGCAAAAGGCAATTTTGTGTGACCTTGGAGCTAACAATTTTCAGCTAACATTTGGAAAGAGAAGAAAGCAGAAGCCTTTTTTAATGCTCTAGGCTTTTAGAAAGGTAAAATCACTCTCAATTATATTTCCGGAATAAAACCAAAGTAAAGTTCCATTGAGCCCCGGTGGATTGATAAAATGCTAGGGGAAGGCCACTGAGCAGTAATCCAGTTAACCTGTCCTAGTGCCGTCAGTGTTTCACCTGGAAGGTCTCTGCAAATGTACAAATCAATGGTATTTTTTAGTTTATCTGAGGCTCACTACAGCGTCCACTCCGCTGTTTGTTTGTAAACTGCAATCAGATGGAGTGAGGAGAGAGGCACGGCACACAGCAGAAAGTGTCAACCCCTACAGAGCATGCATTCTTTCCATTGGTGAGAGGAAAAAACATAAAACAGCAATCAGCGAGAAGCAAATACTTCAACAACAGAGTGCAGCAAAGTGTAAAACAAAACGAGCGAGGCGCCATAGCAGTCGGAATATGGAAAGGTTCAGTATCCATGGACCTTGGATCTATGAGCCTATACACCACTGAGATGAGGAGGACCCCATTGGGGAAATAATCCTTTTCTTGTAATCTGACCTAGCACCAACCCTTCTCCATCTATGCTATTTCTTATTTCTAAGTCAAGCTCCACATAACTGAATAAGTCATTCAGAGGCACCAGGTATAATACAAACATATTCTCTATTGATTGCACTCTAGTACTTGAAGACAATACTTTATTGGGAAATATAAGGTAGTTCATCATAAAACATTGAAATATTGTCCCTAGAGCCATTGCCATGCTTTTCCTAAAATGACCTGGAAAACTCTGAGCCGAAAGCAGAGGTAAAGCAGACACATTGTATAGAGATACTACCTAAATCAACTGCTGTATCTATTTGCTGCATTCAATGCAATACTAAGCCCTTAGTTTTACTAGATAATCTTTGAATAGCTGGATAGATTCAGCTGCTGATATTTTGAATAAATTAACGTAGGTCAGTTAACTCAATGAAAATATTGTGGGACACACAGCAGAAGGATCAATGGATAGATACTAATCAGTTATGATTGTAACAAAGCCTTGGCTTAAACATAAATGAACAAATTGAGAGCTTTCATTAGAAAATAATTACCTCACTTATTCTATTTGAAGTGCCAAGACAGAAGCTTCTAAGAAATCCTTTCACTAATCACAATCTTTGCCCTAATATAATTGTTATCTTAATTCATTCATTAATATCCATAATACATCAACCATTTTGAGACAAATGTCGCTCAGATGTTGAATTTGAAAGCAAACGGCATTCTAGACACGTTGGATTATTATCAAGTAAGGGAATAGATAAAAGCGAAGTCTATCTCACACCAGGTCCTAATGCAGTTGGACTCTATGGGAAATATTTATAGTCTCACTGAGGAATGGTGCAATGGGAAAATGTATTTATTTAACCCTGCCACCAACCTCATTGTTCAAACGCAGACGCTGTGAGACTTCTTTTTTTTTAGCTCTGCAATATAATTAGCATATGATTCCAACCCATGCTGAAAAAAGCAGAGCGCTTATTTGGAAGACTCAGCCCTCCTGAAACATTATTCATCTTCTATCTGAGAAACAGGTCTTTATTACATTATTGAGTGTTGCGTTAAATAGAGTTACAAACACTGACACCAGGTATAATTCCATAAACCTTATCCTCCGAGCAAACAAAGGAACTCCACCCAACAGCAGAATACTTATATTAAAGCACGAGGCATCTTATTATTCCAGCAAGTTCATCTTCTTATGTATATCTATGATGTGTCTTTGCAGGTAAAAGTCGTACACAGACCGGCTGCCTGCGAGACAAGCCAGTATTGTGCTGAGTGGGCCATGCAACAAGAAACATGCAAAGAAGAAAAAGTATTAATAACCTCCAGTTATATTACTCAAAACATGCTGATGATGTTGAATCTGAGGAGGGTTTCAACAAAACAGTGAAATGTCTTTGATTTGAGAAAAGTACTGAGAGACTGTATTGGTTTACAGGTGAGCCATTCTGTTCCTGAACTTCTAAAGTGCTTACATGGCTGGAATGGCTCTACGCTGTGGCCATAAGTCTGTCTCAGACAATGTCCACAAGCAGGTCTGTCCTTCTGCAGGTCTTAAGGTCAAGAGGATTTGCTCATCAACACAACCTTACTAATTCCAACTCTTTTAAACTAGATCCCCCCAATAATTGCTGGTGTCAATGGTGACACCAGCAGCTTGTGGTCACCATACTCAAGTGGTCACCATAAGTGTAAACTACCAAGGGTTATCTGCCTCTGTTGCCCCTGGGGAAAGTTCCGAAGATAAAAGGGGGAATGATGGACGTTGTGGTGGAGATTATGGTGATCTAGTAGTCGGTGGTTCTGATGGAGAACTTGATGATGGAGAGATGGATCCGGGGTCCAGACACTGTTTGACGTTGATACAGCGTTTTAAAATAGGTCAAGATGCTTGTGAAAGCGTTGGAAAAAAAGACCCATCCATTTACATGGAATGGCCAGCCGGCTGACATAGCTCCTATTTTATCTACGGTAACACCGGGCTGTGAAATCGAGGGGGTATTATGTTTCCATACAACTGGTGGATTATGTTTATTTGCATTATTGCCTTGAAGGCAGTGTCCAATGTCATATGTGATTTCAATATGGGTTGTTCACCTGTGATTGCCTGCCCGCTTGTTTGCTATAAGCATTATGTTTCTGGGCCAATGACCCATCAAGTCTTGATACCTAAGTGATGATATATCTCCATAGCAATTAGATCTATTTTGGTAAGGGCGAATATTTGTAGGATCGTCGGGAAGAAAGGAAAAAAACAAAGACACACACACACACACACACAAAAAGAGAGAAGGAAAGTCTAAGCATGATAAATAGAGGAATAACAGATAATTCCATGCGTGGTATATGTGCAGGTGGAGGGTGATGGTGATGTTGGTGACTGGATTAAACAGGAGACGTTTGGATGGTCTGGACCATCTGGACCATTGGTTGCCCTTAAATGGTGATCTTGTGTTTTCTATGTCCAGCATGTCAACAGTTTTAAAGCCCTGACCGATCTTGAGTCTCTGTCGTGTGCAAACACAAGCATTTGTTCTCAAAGCTGCACGAATGGATTTTCTGACCAAAAGGCGGAAAAATTACATGAATAACACTTCCTCTATCACCAATAAAACAATGAGGAGGGTAGATATAAAGACAGAAATCTACCACCTGCTTGTTTGAAATCAACACTTTCATAATGAATTGTATGGGATGAGAAAACAAGGTACCACCATTTTGTTGTTTGTTTTCTTGCCGGTAGGGTTGGATATGGCTTACTGGTATGAATGTGAGTCGTTGACTGACTACTACCTCTGGTAGTCAGAAGTATTATTAACTCCTATCACTATGACATTTATACAAGACCAATCTAATACAGGACTTTATAATGGAGGCTGACATACTGACAACCAATCAATTATGTTGCTAGTTGTTTTGGGGGCAGTTACTTCTTTAAATTGTACTGAGATTACTTTACTAGTTACTGTATTTGAAAAGTTACTTTATTTGCCCGTTTCTTAATTTACTGTAGATACATGGACAAACATCATTACCCTATCATAACTTAGTGTTTATTGTATAAATCTATACAAAATAGCATATAAAACCATTTGAAAGAACAATATCCCTGTCTGCACAAAGAAATGCCTCACTGTAAAATCCACAAACAACAGGATAAAGTAGGCTATGATGAGGTCAATCAGTAGCAACACACAAGTTTCAAAACACAGGCTTTGGGAAACATGAGAACAAAAATTAAGCGGTCAATGAAAAAAAAAAAGGTCAGTTTATCCCATAAAATTAAAAGAGAAATGCACTTACCGGTAAGCGGCGGTGACACATACTGTTACTTTGTGGGCTCTATTTTAACGGTCTGAGAAGCGCCAAGCGCAAGTAGCTTTATGGGCGGTTCTATGGCGATGTTGCTATTTTACCGGTGCAAAAATGACTCGTGCATCTGAGACAGATGCACATGAATATCAAACTTCAAATGGCTCAGTTTATGGCCAAATAATATGGCCTAATTCACACATGGAATAAGGTTTTCTTCCACAGCTTCAGAAATGCTGAGTCCTCAACTGAATTTCGGCAAAGAAAACTTAACACACATATGATATGCGGTAGCATATATCATTAATTGTTTTACACATACACACACGCGCGCCCGCATTCATTCTTTTTAACACTCACTCGTGGTATAACAATCGTTTCTCACGATCAAATACTCATCAATCAACATTATGCATGCGCCCTTAAAATAGCATCTGAACAACGCGCCACTGACTTTAAACGGGGCCTGCCCGTAATTCCGACACCTCATTGTTCCGACTTCTCAATGGTCCGAAATATTTCCCATTAGATCGACATGCCACTATGCCGACGGTTCAATGTTACGAAAACGGAACCCATTGGTCCGAAGAGCCATTTGTCCGACTTTTCAAAAAGGAGGGGCATTAGGCTGATGGTTCATTATGCCGAATAGGCCTACATATGAAGAGTTTTATACCTCGCTCGCGCTTTCTCTCTCTTTTGTCACTTTGCTCTCCAATATTCATCCTGAGCGTGATATGTAGGCCTAGGTTGTATTTTTGTGCTTAATGTGTGAGAGAGAGAGAGAGAGAGAGAGAGAGAGAGAGAGAGAGAGAGAGACATAAAACTCTTTATATGTAGACCTATTCGGCATATTGAACCGTCGGCCTAATGCGCCTCTTGTTTGACTTATCGGACAAACGCCCCTTCGGAACAATGGGTTCCGTTTTCGTAACATTGAACCGTCGGCATTGTGGCATGTCGATCTAATCGGAATATTTCTGACCATTGAGACGTCGGAACAATGAGGCGTCGGAATTACGGCATGGCACCCTTTAAACCAGGTTTTTCCTGGTTTGTGGTGCAAGTGGTTTCTGAAACGTCAAAATAGCAGCAGGGAACGTTTGTGCCAGAACACGCCTCCTCCTTTCGCCGAACCGCCCCCTTGGGGCGCAAGGTCATTCCCTAATTTACCGACGCGTGGCGCAGGAGGAAAAAGAACGCTCTGCGCCAGTTGCAAACTAGCAACGACACATGCGCCAGTGAGAAAGTCAATTGCGTTTCACTTTAAGACGTTGTGTATGAAAAGCTATATAAATAAAGTTGCCTTGCCTTGCCTAGACTACTACGAAAATAGTTATTTTCTTCAGTCCCAAAAGCCTGAGTATGAGCAACTCATTGTATCTTTTATTGGCAGGCTTGCCAGAAATAACAACTAATTCCCAATTTCACAGAAAGGACAGAAAGCATTGCCTTGTTAACTCTGAAGCCAAAATATTTTCCTTACCAAGAATTATTTACGACAATTTCTAGAGTGGTAACCTTTATATATCTTTGTAATTAAATTGCAGCAACACACATATGCTTGAGTGGGCCTTAAAGACAAACATATGAGTTGCTATGCAAACCTGTGGGTATGAATGAGCCACAAGTAAATATGAAATGTCTACTAATTAAAATCCTATACACCCAGCAACATTCTTTCAAAAGTGTTCACTGTGTATCCAAAGGCCCCACCAAAGAACGGATTGTTAACTTCAAAGTTAACAAGCTTAACCATAAAGGAAAAACTGCTTTACAAGCACCAGACAATAGTCTGTCAATTTTCTGGACGAAAACGAGACCTTTTGTGACAGCTGAATAGAAGCATGCATTGCATTTTTCTACAGCGAAAAAAAGGCAGAAATGATTAGTCACTATGGTAATCATCCTTACTCCCTCAATAACACATTTCACACAAAGCAGTTTGTCACTGTCAACAGATAATATCTCAGATGGACTTGGTAGCATTGTGCAAAATATATTTTTAAATTATTTTACCTATGAGGAAATATTTGTACCTGCGAGATATCTATATTTTCTTTCATATTTTTTCCGTTCATGATGGTTTCAAATTACCATGATCAGAATGATTCATTGAAACTTAAAAATAACTGGAATTATCCAGAGAAAGAAAAGTTTCAGTTTTTGTTCTCTACTGCAAGACCCCATGTTGCTCGGTGTTCAATCAATGTTCATTGTTTTATTGATAGGATTTAGCCAATAATAGAAAATGCTATTTATGTGTCGCAGAAGTGTCTTTCATGAAAGCTGATCATTCTCAAATCCTTTTAACTGTCTACTCGCAAAATGCCTTATGTTTCTTTCTAAAAACAAATCGATATACAAGTAGGATCTTCAATTAATTGAAGTTCTTTCTTCTGGTCTATTTGGCCATCAAGCTAAAGCTACTGCTTTCAAAATACATAATCCTTTCATTTGAGTAAAAACTATTGAATACAAGGACATTTTCTGTGTGAGGGAATGATGATTTATAATGGTGTGACAGAGGAGCTCAGTACCTGACAAAAGTGACATTGACAGATTCTTTGCAAATAAAAACCTTCTAAGTATCGATTGTATTGAAAGATTTAAGATGCAAGTCATTTTTAATTAATTGTAACGGAGAAAAGAACTGAGGTTTAATTTTTCATGGGAGAAATCCTAAGGTGATATTTAATTATGAAGGGTAAAACTGATTATGAGGCAGTGTTATTCTCTATATCGAACCAACTACTAAAACTCTAAATGGTTAAAGGTAAAGTGAAGGCCCAATGGTCAGCATGATTGACATTATCGAAACTCAATCAGTGGAATCCTGAGTTAGACTACATACTGTATTATCCACACAAGGTAGGCATGAGTTACCCTATCACAGCGTTTGAGTGGAATGGATTATTATTAATTTCTTAAGTTAAATGGAAACTTGAGAGGTCTGAGTGAGCACAGTGGCATTGTTTAGCGACCATGGTAGTATAAGTTACTAACCCCCCCGATGATTCTCCATATGTGATCTTTAAATTACACTCCTCCTGCCATATTGGCAACAATTATTTCACAAACTTTATTATTTATATTATTATTTTAGATTAGGTTGTCTCTTTTTGACCTGATAAAGAAAAGTGCCTAAAAACCTTCTACGTCATTTATGTAAAACAAAATGAAAAACCTCGGACACGAGAAGTTACGGAGCCGTGCACTGAGCCCTCTCGGATGCCGCGCCTAAACAACATTTGTTCCACTACGACTCCTTTCAGCTTCTCCTGCATTTTTTTAAAAAAATAATATGGCTGATCAAACGCTTGAGATTGCGTTTTGAAAAGAGAAACCTTACATTTTATTAGTACATGGTATAAAGATAATTATGAGCCTTTGATTGATATCCAGACATTTTTGCAGAGACACATTCCTGTTCCCCACTTGTAATGGAGTGAACGGAGATATCTATTTCTGGGGCGCATGAATCGAGGAACCCGTCCACAGCCCGCTATAACAACTGTAATACCAGGCTTGGCCGCTGAACACTGGTGGATTGCGGAAGTATGCACTGCTCCTGGGGGCCTGGTATCAAGTCAAAAGTGACTGTGTTGCAAGCGCTAGCCGGCCCAGGCTATATTGTTTACCTTGTTTGCTATTCTCCAAGCAGCACTTGGACGTAATCAAATAACATGCAAAGCACAAGATTTCATGTTCAAGAAAACATTATACTCGTATATCTTTGGCACTTAATGAGGCACTCAGCAAGACTCAGTATACAACGCTATGGGAAGAATAACTGTAAGTGTGTTTTTCATCTAAATTATTTGGAATTGTGATTTCAAGCTATTAAATACAAAAACTGTTCATATTGCTAATTTAGTACAGCAATTTGTAATATTTGTCATTGGAATAATAGCCGTACTTTATTTATTTGCGGTTTGATTGGGGCTGTGAATTAGGCTATGATGGAAATTTAAGAAGGTAATATTCTACAGTACAATGGAATCTCTGGTTGTAGGCTGTAAATGATAACAGTTACGTTTCGGGAAGTAATATATATGTAAATATGGATTTTAATGTTCGGAGCCCGCCCAGCCGCTGACCTCAGAGCTGTGGCGTGGCGGTAGCATACCCTCTCTCTGCATCGACGGTACTTTGAGGTCAAAAAATTAACGGGACGTGCGCTCGTTCACAAAGAGCAGAACATTCACAGAAACACAATGAAAAAACATGTTTTTGGGTTCACTCTGACTCTAATGATATCCCCCATTATCTCCAGTCAGAGTTGATCGTGCAGTTGAAGAAAGCTCCTCCTGAGATTACAGTTCCACTGAAGACGCTCAGGTTTATGTAATTGAATTCTGCCCGGTCGTACTGATTCATCGTTATGGGATCAGCTAAATTTAGCTGGAGGTTTTGAAGCTCTCACGTAACCTCAAATAAAAAAAAGATGTCAAGGATTTCCAGGATGAAGGGAGCAAATGTTGCTGAGACTGAGGGAAGGACGAGAGATATTTCCAGGCTTCAAAGGAGGAGAGTGCTTACGGGTCACAGATCAGAAGAGGTGAGCCTCATTCGGGACGCGCGTGGCACCAATTCAAAGCCATTTTCTCACATCCTGTTCTCCATATCATACACCAATTAAATCTGACTCGCTCAGGTAGTGAGCCCACACAGTGTTATAGTTATAAATTCGCATCATGGTAGAATGTTACATGACATGGACACATTGTTAAATGCTTATATGTTCCTTACTACACTGTAGGCCAATGCCACCTATAAATGTTATGCTGCGAACAGGTCTCCATAAAGAGGTACTGAATTTCAATGAAACTGGCTTGGTTAAAGAAAGGCTTTTTTACAGGGAATTGTGCTTTTGTTAGACTAGAGAGTGGAATGAACCTAGTGACTTTTGGCTTGGAGTTGGAACACCAGGCACTCCAATATCCTCCACCCATTCAAAAGTTATAATCAATACAATAAATAATGCTGCTCTAATATTTAACACATCTGTGGTATAATTCCAACATTGGGAAATTGACAGCGGGAAATTATTCAGGTTATTTATTCCAGTGTCTTGCAGATAATGGCAAGGCCATTCCTTTTGTTGCTGTTGCTGTTCTGCTAGAGCAGGAGAGGCAACAATCGTAGGAATTATCAAAACCCTCATTAAATGTTTTTCCCTAAGTAACTAGAATGCAATGATGATATTTTTATGACCCATAATTTGCTGATATTTTCATGACAATGATGTCTGTGTGATATAGATGTTTTTTTGTATCCAAACAAACCATCTGGATAGTCTAAACCACAGAATGTTTCCGAATTGGTGTGCTTTGATATTCAAGCTCTGAGTTTACTTATTGAGCAATTTGTTACTTTATTATTATCTATCTTATAATCAATTAACCAGCTGCAAGGTATTGCTGAAGAAAAAATAAATAACTTGATTTTCAGTAATCATCACAAACAAAGCTATTGTAGGAACACCTTTTCCTCTATGACAACCCACGAGCAAGAAATCACATTAACAGGGTCTTGCATAGTAAGCATCACCATCTATTTGTGTATTGGTTTCTAAATAAGAATTTATCATCTTTAGCCCTTCCAAATTAAAAAAAAACATCTTCCCTGGACCTAGGTAGTCTAACCCCATTCATAAAACAATCTGCTAGAAATCTGGGCGTCATTTTTTACATTTACATTTACCACAATCTGAAAATAGTTATCCATGCTTTCATAACATCACGGCTGGATTACTGTAACTCCCTCTACCTTTGTCTCCCTCAGTCCCTCATATCACGCCTCCAAATAGTTCAAAATGTAGCAGTAAGACTGTTGACTGGGTCAAAAAAGTGGGAGCATATCACACACGTTCAAAAGGCCGTTGTTATGGTGTACAAAGCCCTCAACGGTCAGGCCCCATCTTATACATCAGACCTATTACACCCCCACTCAGCCCCTAGGTCCCTAAGATCCTCTAATAAGGGTCTTCTCCACATCCCCTGCTCCAGACTCAAACAAAAAGGGGACCAGGCCTTCGCAGTAGCTGCTCCTTGCTTGTGGAACCAACTGCCACCCGACATACGTGATGCCCCCTCTATTTATGCCTTTAAATCAAGGCTCAAAACCCATCTGTACAACCTTGCTTTCCCTCCCCATTAGCTATCCGACCTCTGCACTACTGCCTTTGTTTGTGTGTGGATGTCCGGGTTTTATGTCTTTTATTTAAAATTTATTCTAATGTTGTTAGAATTTATGCTTGCCTACTGAATGCACTATGTACAGCACTTTGGTCAGTGCAAACTGGTATAAATGTGGTTTTTTAAATTTTAAATTAAATTTTACTTACTTACTTTTTTCTTTTACTGAACCTATTTAGTCGCTCTGTTTGAACTGCGTGAGCCTTTGCAGAGCACATATGTCACCATGGCTCTGGCACGCGGTTTAAACTGCGGAGAAGGCACAAACTGAATATCCAACCTATTTTACGGCCTAACGGCGACTATGAATACAATGGCCATGCATGGATTGTCTGAAAAAAACATAACTGAACTACAACCTAAATTTTATTACCATTTCATGAAATAATTGGTTGAAACTATGACATGATTCCTGACAGAAATAAAATTACATATAATATGAAATCAAACCGTGGCCGGGCTGGGTGGAGACAGAGGCCTCCCGTCTGTCTGATTACCAACCTCTTATCTGATCATGACAAATCCGCACTGATGAAGAGAATTTAGAAGCGTTTGACTGATGATGTATTTTTTATCCATATGAATGATGGGTTATAGGGCACAGAACGAATGCAGAACCATTCAATTGAGCAGAACAGCACACCAATGGAGAGAATCGTTTACACAAGCAAGATTGGTATGATGTTTTTGGATCATCTTTAATGGCTTCAAAATGCCGTCAAACTTTAGACGTTTTCTTTCCTGACATTGTGTATTCTTCTAGACTAATGGACTAGAATGTGCTCTTCCTCGAAAAGAAAATGAATGGAAAGTGCCACTGCTTTTAAACCCAACCAAACAAGCAAGCAAACAAACAACAAGGACACTTATCGAAAGCAAAACAAAACACTGAATTTGACCAACCTCCGACCTCACGAATAAACATTGTGTTACTTAAAGGCATTTTCTTCTGAAAGATAAGCAATGCTGTGGTATAACTCATTATGCATCCTCGTCCAACAATCGAATGTTCTTCTTTTACAGACGCACAATTAACCGACACAACCATCAGAGCATTAAAGACGATGCTGTCTTAATGTCTTACTATCGAAGATTCAAGGTCACCCCTACTCCAAAGAGTCATTAAAAGGGAGTTCAGCTGGATTATTTTGCATAACCATGGTGGAGCATACATTACATATATCAGGTTTAAATCTAATAAAATATGTAACAAGCAGAATATGTGTGAGATTTTAAAGCTTGTTTTATCAATGCCAAAACAATCATGCCTGGAGGCCTCAGTGCAAGAAGAAAGCTTCTAGTGGCTTTTACAGGCTTAGAGGTAAAACAAATGTGGGTTAACTGACAGAAGTCATGGATCAACACATAGATTCAAATAGGATCTTGGCCAGGTGCAATTGCACTACTTCAATTCCACAGAGAAGGTAGACATAATTAGACTTAATCAAAAAAGAACATCTTCATCAGTGGCTTATGTCAAAAGTCGCTAAGGAATGCTTAAAAAACGTTGATGCAGCCTCAGTAAGTCTAACGAGATTTCACTATAACCAAACAACACCAGATAAAAGCAGTATGCCAGGTGAGCCATTCAGATGACTGGCTACAAAAATCTCAGATGGAATATCAATAATTTGATTGCTTACGTTTATCATTTGTCATAAAGGTATGTTTTTTTTATCATAAAAGCATAAAGAATATTGAACAAAACCCTTATTCTCTGTTATATACTAAAGATATTTAATAGGGCAGCTAAAACTGAACTAAACACAGTGAGGCTGACTATAGACTACTTGTGAAAGACATGTTCGCCATGTTCATTGTGAGACAGATTGTTGGGTGTCTGCTAATTCTGGGAGATTTTTATATATTTTCTGGTCATGATTACGTGTTTATTCCAGAGTAAAAAAAATACTCCATCATGTACATCTGCTACTGTTTATTGGCTTCCATTGGTATTCAAATTGATCCGGAGAAATGGGACACCATTGGTTCATTATTCATCTCCAGGGTAATTAATCAGCCAATCCCCAGCTGTCGCTTTGCGTCAATCAGTCTGTTGGTACACTTTGTCATTTAGTTTTAAAAAAAACATCAGGTCTGTATTACAGGCTTGTTTAGCTGGAGACAGATGGTGCAGCTTGAGTTCTATAGTCAATATGCAATTTATACTTCCTGTGGGTTTGCTATTATCTACTATAGTTTCTTTGACTATGCTCAATAACGTTTTCATAGATTGCTTTTCATTTTGTGGGCTAATGGCACTAGGGAATTATGTTGAGAGGCGACAATTAGGATTTAACAAAGAAAACCACAGGAGGGTGTGAATGAAAGCGTTTAAGTGCATTTCACAGAGGATTATTTACTTCATTGGTTTAACTTTAGACAATATACGAGGCAAACAAAGTGTGACAGGAAGAAAAGTGAAACCGGCAGACAGTGAAATTATTTTTTCATTTCATTAACGTTATGCAAAAAAGTTGATGGAGAGTCTGTTAAAATAACGGGACAGCTTCCTACGTTGTTTTTTTATGCTTAATTTCAGCCAAATTCAATTATGAACCTTGGATTTGGCCTTCATGGAAACAATTCCAGCCCAACAAGGAGCGAGTACACACAGACCAACAAAATAAACTTAGCACACACCAGAAGCTAAATCCCAACTTCCTGAGGAAGGCTGTTGAAAAACCTCGCTCTGGGAGGGCGGGAAGATCCAGCCACTTCACTTTCATCCGTGTGGGCAACGTGCATGCAGGGCTAGGGAGCTCTGGCCCCCTGGTTGGAGACACAGCCGTAGGGAACAGACAGACAGGGGGCAGGACTGCCCTCTGGCTAAAATGTCATCAGTCTGCTGCTTTGCACCTTATTCAATCATTTTCATTTACAATTATTGTTATTCATATTTTTTTTTTTATTAATTTCAAGAGCCCCTAGCCAATCACAACAGCTTGTTGTTAGGAAGCCAAAAGGAATTGTGAATGGGATGCCGGTTAATTGCTAGGTCACGTGCACATTTGCACACACACACACACACACAATCTCAGATTAGCCTGCAACAGGGGCAAACACCATACCCAGTTGCATAGATAAGTATCATACCAAGTACCAAACCAATTCCCATTAAACAATACCATACCAGGCAAGTATGGCAAGTACTAGAAATACCATACCAAGTACCATACAAAGTACCATAAAGTAGTACCATACCAAGTACCATAAAGTAGTACCATACCAAATACCATAAAAAAGTACAAGCACAATAGAGATGTCCCATAAAGTACCATACATGAAACCAGGGTCAATGTGTAAACTTAACACAGAGTGAGCATGGCGTGAACTTGATCCATGTTCTGTGGGTCTGCTAGGGAACTGCCAAGGACCTCTCTTACTTCATTCCACTTCTCCCATGTTTTCTCAAATTGTTTTATTCATGAAACTGTTTTAATTATTTTGTCACTCTGCCAACTAACATAAATGCTAATTCAGGACACCCCTGCTAATTCACAGTTGGAAAGGAACATTTAGTCATTAATTCTAATCTGTACTTAAACATCCCTGTCAAAACAAGGAAAATTTGATTTTGGAAATTGTAAATAAAAGCAAAGGACACTTTGGATGACAAATTTTTCATGATTTAAATGGGTTTGGCTATTTTGAAAATCATGTTAAGATCACTGAAACAAGCCTTAAATTGTACAAAATAATGACCTAAATGTTAAAAGTCAGTTTACTGTATAATGCTCTGGTCTGACAGGAGATGGAACTAAACGATTATCAATTCAGCAATTTCCCCTTTTTACTAATCCTAGCAAACTAATATTTAGTTTCAGATAAATACCTTTAAAATTCCTCTTCACAATCATTAAAGTAAGGCACTTAAACATTAAAGTAAGGCACTTTTGACAACCAGACTAGTTCCAACAATATCTTTGAAAGTGTCAAAATAAATGTGGCCAACTAAGAACCAAACCTACAACTGGCAAATCCAACTTATGGCATTGAAAATGTTCTTTGAGGAGAACTATGGTAACATAAGTGCCTTGTAATTGCAAACGCTATGGGCAGTTTGGTGGGTGAGGATGGCACATTGTGACACCTCAATTTCTCAGTTCAATAAATCCTCATAAAACACTGAGATA
>OOFH01040538.1:9115-25428 GCA_900323355.1 Merlangius merlangus
GCCGGCTGCTGCATTTTTTATTTTTCTCTCCTTGCTGATATGGTTGTGCTCAGGGAGCATGTTTTAATACAACCTGTAGTTCTTACCTTTACAATGCTTTTTATTTCATGTTTCTAGGTGCTCCAGAGGCTTAGATATTAAGGTTTATGTAGACGTTGACAATTCTTACTATTTTCTCTGAAAACCCTCAGGCAATGAGGATCTTTTTCCTAGAATAGCATAGGATTTTAGCAGGCGTTTCCAGCAGGCGTTTTAGGAGTAAATGGGTTAACCCCTGTGTATGATCGGCAGTGTGGGGTTCTGTTGGATCAAAGCAAACATCGGTGCCAGAATGACCCACCGATAATATAGCAATAACTAGACGTCCCTGGCAGGGCTGAACGGCAGATCCACCCCCCTACCTGCATCGTCTTCAGCTGCTGGGCTTGCAGCGCCGACACCGGCAGTGGACTGCCTGGGCTACCCATCACTGGCTTCAGCTCCGTCCTTCCTCCGATCGTCACCACCTTGTACTGGGGTGCGGGGGACTTGCCGTCCCCCGAGGCCTGGCCCAGGACGCTCTTCTGGGGCAGCTGAAGCATTATGGGCTGCCCCGACTTCCCGATGGTCGTGACCAGCAGTTTCTGTCCGTCCTGCTTGATGACCTGCGCCGTGCTGGCGCTCACCCCCATGCCCAAGGTCTTGGTGGCCTCCGCCACCTTGTTGAGGATGATCTGATGGTTGGCGGCGGATATGGCGAAGGAGCCCGGCGAGAGCTTCTGCAGGCCGCTGCCGGCGGGGACGCTGGCGCCCGCGAGGCTGGCCGTGGTCCGGGTGGAGGTGGCCGTCGACGTGGCGAACATGGGCTTGAAGGCCAGCGTCGACGACGGCGTCGAAGAGGCGCTGGAGACGACAAGGGTCAGCTGGCTGGGCAGGCCGCTCCGGAGGGGCGCCGGCGTCAAGGTCGCACAGAGCTGCGGGTTTGGTGCCGTGGCCGTGGTGACGGGCGCGTCCGTTTCCATGGGAACCGGTGCCACGTCGCACGGCTGGGCCGCGGAGACGGGGACCTCCTCCGCGATGATGGCCTCGGTATCCATGATCTCGTCCGGGAGGAGGTTGATGAGCTCTGGGGACACCACGTCCATGCTTGGGAGATTTTCTGGGTTAAAATGCTGTTGAACAATCACACATTAGATAGGAACAAAGAGGAATTAGTTCATACCTCATATTTGTCTTTTTTTAGGACAGCTACTTTCAGACATGAAACAAGTGCTACAATGATAGTCTCGATGTTTGCGAGAGCATGATGATGGACCGGCACTAACATTTCAAAGACTAATTCATCCACATCATCAACATTGCTTCGTTGCTCATGGACAATGAATAACCTTTCGAGCTCACCCTCAAAGAATGAGTATTAAATACAAACCAACTGATTAACTAATTGAAATGTTACCTTTTTTGTATACTTTTGTTTGCAAATGAAATCCTGATCACTTATTGAGTATTACATATCAATATAGAGGATATTTGTTTTGCCTACATGTTCTACTTGTAATTGATCCCGTAGACAATATACTTAATATACAACCAATTGTATTATAAATGTATAACAAGGGAAACATGTTTTTCAGTTGGAGTTGTTGGTAACCTAGTTATACATTTATAACGCTTCATTAGTTGAAGGTAATGACGGAAGGTCTTAAGTGTGTTTCTCTACGGTACAGTTTGTTACGGAGTCGAATTTTCGATCAAAGGACAATGTTTGTTGCACAAGGAGTTAAGAATAATTAATACATGGCTTAATGTCTAAATGTAGTGACATTGGTGCCCACTCTAACTTGACACAGTAGCATTTCGCACGATGGCACACCTGATCGAATAACGCCATAAAGGTCTAGAACGCCACAACCGGGGCTAGCTCCTTTAGCCTCACAAACACCACCCTCACCCACTGTACAGCTGCTGCTGGGGGTTCGAGCGTAACACAACTACATGCTGTGACCTTTCAAAATGCAATAACTCGCAGTCTGCCTCGTAGATCACTGGGTGGTTTGTAATATTGAATCTGTTGGCGCTAGGCCGCAGTGTTTTGGTGGTCGTATGGATCTGGGTATTACTGCCCACATCGCAAGACACTTCTGTAAACACACATATGGCCTAAGGCAAACCACCGCACCGCATATCACTGAAACGCACCGAATTTTGTTCATACGTCTGTAAACAAGGGACGCTGAAAACGTCCGCACAGAGGCCGTCAGTGGGCCATTGATCGCGGTCAGAGACAGCAGGGTGAGACGGGGCGACCGGCTGCTTGTGGGTGCTGCGCTACTATTTCACACCGGAGTTGGATTTCGAAAGATCCGCCATTTTTCCCTCGTCATCAACTCCACTAGCTCACTACAAGCTCACTAAGGACCATTTAACCAGGATGGGAGGATGGAGTCAAAGCGCGTACAAATGTCACATTATTTCAGCACACACGAATATACTTTTTGAAAAGAGTTGACACGGTTAGGCCGGTGTATTTAACTTAAATCATTTGACGACGGACATTGCTCTCTTAATTAATGTTGGCGCTGTCAGTGTGGTGGGGATGTGACAAGGAGACACGCACACACCGGGTGTGTTGTGTCATAGCCTTAACAATAAACAAACTGGACCGATGTGGAAATAATGTCATTAAATGTCTCTTTTTGCATGACTTATATCAAATCTAAAAGGAATGGGGGAAGAAAGGTTCGTCGATTAGGGGAACAATTCTGCGTATTTTCTGGTGCAATACACACACTTGAATATACCTTGTAATGTTAACAAAGAGCAAAAACGACCCACCGCATACAAACAACCCTAAAAAGTGTTAAATGTTGAGTGTTAAGAGTGATGAACTATACAACAATACTTGGGTTATGGAAGTGATTGGCCTTTCCCTTCTTCGTAGTTGAAACAATAGACCGAAAAACAAATGACTACCAGGCTACTCACTCCTACTCCTTACACAGGACACAAACCCCGCTACTTTAGATCTGTTAAGGACCATTACCAGAGGCTCTCTGTGTGCATTTTTTCATCTTAAACTAAAGGCTACGGACTCATATCTCCTCCAACACACACCTACTGGAATAGCAAACTTGCTGAGCCTGCTAACATTAGCTTGCTAGCCGTCAGTTTGCAAACATCACGTATTGCATTGGCGGGTCTCAACGTGGATTTTGTGTCAGCGCTAGTGTACAATGTCACGTTATTATAGTGGCTTACCCGACTTGTTGTAACTGGGTACGTATTCAGATCAAGAACAGCGAAAGGGACACACGATTGTTCAAAATACCGCGCCGAGCGCCATTCCACCCTGACAACTTCTATTGAGGCCACGCCCTCCGAGGGCTACGTCACTCCCTCGTCACTCAGAGCGGTGGAAGGTTTTCAGTGTCAGTCCAATAAAAACAAATATATTCAAATGTGCTTTCTTGCAATTAAACCAAGTCCCTATCCATCACGTAAAGCAAAACGGAAGAGCACTGTGCAGTGGAGAGTTCTTATACCTTGATAGGACATTTAAATGTGTGGGGAGGACGTGTACTGGTCCATACGTTCATATGAGAATGATAAAACTGAAATAGGACTTTACAATAATTGTAAAATAGTCTCGAGATATATATATATATATAGAGAGAGAGAGAGAGAGAGAGAGAGAGAGAGAGAGAGAGAGAGAGAGAGAGAGAGCATGACAACCCTAGTAATAATAGCATATAAAAAGCTTTGAGGCTTTTAAAAAAATCGGGTTCAGACTTTACAGCCACTATTGGAATTCTATGAGAGCAATCTTCTAATAAGGCCAGTGAGTATACCACGCTGTAAGTAAACCATATAACACTATTGAACTCCCATAGTACGCAGGCAGGGAAACACTGACAGAATAATACCCTCGGGGCCCATTTTTGCAGAAGGTGATATCTATGCATGGCCTTTTTATGTTTGCCACTATTACTATCAAATGTTTGCTAACTTTGATTACATTTACCTTTTTATTAATACAATTCTAAAACTTGTGTCGGTAGGTTTATTTAGTACACACAAATGTATATTTTTCGTTGCAAGGTAGGAAAGATTGTAATGAGAATGACCGCATTAATTATTTGTTTATACAACACGATTTTTGAGTCTTGGACAAAGGGTTGAAAGTATAAAGAAATTAACAATACATTTCATGAATACTGAAATAAACATGGGATTGCGGTTGGTCATTTCAGTTACCGGTAATTCAATCAAAATCACAGACACGGGATGCCATGTTATTTTCTCATTTCCAGACTTTATTCATGTCTTTGGCGGGATTTATTATTTAGGTCTGGTCATTGTTAGGTTGAATGTCCTAAAAATCCTGTCTTCATCCAGGTATTGTACGTCCTGTACTTTGTGTCGAGTTAAAACAAAAAAAAAATTGTACAAGGACACATTACACGTATAGCTCTGGGAAAAGAAACACAGGTCCTGACTTCCTGACGGCCAAGAAAATAAAAGCCCTGACTTCCTCCCAAAAATAACAAAGATCTGAAGAATTATGGGGGGAGGGGGGGAGGATTTAATCGTGATGAAAATGCATTAACATTTCGACCAAAGGAAGAATGGTAACGATAAGAAAGCCAATTTAAATAACAGGGGGACCTAGTAAAGGAGGGCTTTACTGGGTCATCTGGGCTTCCAAAGCCTGTGCAGCCCACTCCGGAGCAGCCGTGCGTATCTTCTCTAGGAGGTTGTTGACCTGGAAACATAGAGACTGGATCTGCTTGTCCCAGGTGGGCAGTGGCTCGCGAGCTGGAGAAGACACAAGGAAGTGGATGGCTTCGAGTGCAATGTAATTGACGAAATCTATGTTTGCATGTCGCACACTTTACAGCCCGATTTTAGTGTCCTCTGTCACTAGTTTATAGTTGCTTCGCCTCCGTTAATGGCATGATTGCATACCAATCACGAGAAATAAAATTGGTCAAATTGTTCCCACAGCAATTACATTTTTTAAATGTCCAGGCAGTCCATGGTCCCACCAGTCAGATGGTCAACATGAACATATACTATTCCTGCTGGCAACAACATGGTTTCAATTGTTTTGTTTAGTCTTGCTGTGATCAGAGATGTAGATAGAATTGATCATGACTGTCACCAACAGGTCAAATCAAATAGAGGCCATTTTGTGTGACTTACTCTCAAAGTGGACGATCCCGTCGATCTGGTCGATGAAGCCATTCATACGACCTTCAGTGATCATCTGGGAGGCGATCTTCTCAGCCTGAGAGGATAGATTAGACAGAGTTAGGTCTGGCCACCATGTGCCAGAAAA
Source organism: Merlangius merlangus (assembly GCA_900323355.1). Lineage (NCBI taxonomy): Eukaryota > Metazoa > Chordata > Actinopteri > Gadiformes > Gadidae > Merlangius > Merlangius merlangus. The sequence continues at coordinate 14,433 of OOFH01040538.1, forward strand.
CGTAGAGTTGTAAACTCATACACTTTGGAGTAAGCAAGTAAGACGTAGGAATATTTTGGTATGAAAAAAAACCTCATACTCTGGCATGAGTGAAGGCAGTTTGTTTGTGAATTAATTCTCACCTTTGCCGGGGGGATTTCCAACAATGCCCCGAGTTCTTCAAATGTGATGTTGTTGTACAGTTTACTGGCAGACAAAAGGTTGTGCTCGATCACCGCTCGGTCAAGAATGCTGGATCCTGTAGGGATATATCACAGATATCATGTCACGTAATATATGGGAAACCTCACGTAATAATTCACCAAGCACACAGATTTAGGAGATCACCTGAGGAGGAAAGGATACTAAGAGAGTTGAGAGGAGAGGACAGAAAACGTGAGGAGAGAAGTAGAGTTGAAGTGAGGAGAGGAGGGAAATTAAGATAGGAGAGGAGTGAGGAAGGAGAGGAGAGGAGAGAAAAGGGGATGAGAGGATACAGGATTTGAGGGTGGAAAGATGAAGAGATGAGAGGAGAGAAGACCACAGAAAGAGAAACGAGAATAGCGCAGGGATGAAAGGAGGGAGAGAAGTGGAGAGAAGAGGTGAGGAGATGAGATAAGAGTGGCATTAATAGCAGAAGAATGGAAGAGGCAGGACATACGAAGGATGAGTATATGTGAAGGTCGTTGTGCACCAAAGCTCAAGTGTAGAGCAACGTGTGTTCTCACCGGAGACATATTTAATACAACGTATACGACTCGCCATTTAGGTAATGTAAATCATGATCATCAGAAAAATTTACTCTTGAAAATGTTAAGACTCCGCGCTTAAAGAACAAGCTGTGCTCCGCCATAATCTGCAGCTCTGCCATCCGTGTGAGAGTTCCTTGATTAACATCGGCGCATATCAAATGTGGATGCTTCTCGCTCAACGATTCAGCTTTGGTTGGGGAACGACCCCGGCGGGCTACAGTACAGTACAGCGTTACGATACAACAAGGTGAAAAGCCCATTCAAAAATCACCGTCACCGTCTGTGGTAGTGGCCTTCTGGTGGGGCATCAGCATGGTGGCAAACTCCTGCAGCTGGTTGCCCCGGATGATGCGGTCCAGGTACATCTTCTCCAGGATGCCGTAGGCCGCCAGCTGCTGGCAGCGCTCATCCTTAAACAAAGTGGCCAGCATCCTTGACCGCTGCTGACCTGAGTGGGTAGAATGAGGGAAGCTTGTGGATTCGTTGGAGTACGCGTTGCATTTATTGTACTGCTATTCTGCAATTTTAATAATTTAACAGACGCTTCTATCCAAAGTGACTTGGAATACATTTTGTAAGGTTATTGAGGGGCAAGTAGAGGGGGTTTGGGCATCTCGCTCAGGGATGCCTACCGGCCGACTGTATGGAGTCCGAACCCAGAGCCTTATGGTCAGATAATCCACCTAAATCAATAGATTATCCTGCCACAACGGTGGTAGGACCAGCCTGCGGTAGCCTGCATGTACCTGCGGAGGCCAGTATAGTGCAGTTCAGCGCGTGCTTCAGGGCTTCCAGGCGCTCTGTTTCGTGGACGATGGACTTGTACGACAGCTCGTTGTACCGCTGGGCAGCTTCGATGAACTTCCTCCTGAAGTCCAGCACTCTAGCGTAGCACACCTGAGAGACAACACAGAGCGATAGACCATTTATGAACCGTTCATTTCATGACAATTCAATTCTTTAACTCCAAGCAACATCAACAGTGCAGGTAAAAACAAGTATGTTTTAAGGTTCAAAATAATCTTGCAGTCATTTGCTTTAAGATTTATTCTTATTCAAACAACTCCAGGATGCCTACATTTAGACTGGGGACATTGGGGTTAGAACCCAGAACCCTTTGGCTGGGACTCAAATAGCCTTACACACATTCTGCCTCACTGAGCACTGTGACTTTTTAATTCAAAACAAATCACACAATGATATAAATACATACAGCTAAAAAAAACAAAACATGTTGATGTTACCTTATAGTGTATCTGTAGCTGTTCATTGGACGACTCGTTCTGTAGCAACGACGCTCTGTTTATGTAGGCTTCAGCTTGTACCGGGTCGTCATCCTCCAAGTATAGACGAGCGATTTTCAGGTACGTATCCAATTTATAATCTACATTGTATTGCCTATGGAGTGAACGAAAAGAGAGATGGTTAAATGATTTAGAAGTTGCATCTTATGAGATATAAACATGTTTGCAGCTAGAGTTAGCTTACTTCTGTCCCGTTTCCAGTGGGATTCCAACTAAAACCTGTGCCGCGTTTCTCCAGTCTCCCTCCTTTTCGTAAATAGTCGCCAGGTGCTGTCGAATAGAGGCTACCTATGGAAAAAAATGGCCATTTAACATTCAGAATTACCAAGTTTATAATGCTTCTTGCAGTGAATAGAGATATTTCATAAAGTCACGGGTTGGTAAGGGTACAGAAGATACAGGAAAAGTATGAGAGCAAACATAGCACCCACTTGCTCTTCGAAAGAGATGACCCTAGGCTGTATCTTCTCCAAGGTGAAGTGGTATATCGCCTTGGCGGTGCTGTCGGGCAGGTTAGGGAGGTGTGTGCAGAAGTCTGTGAGAAGCTGTCTCGAGATGACAAGGCTAACATTTTCATTGACCACTACAAGGGAGGAAGGAAACAAAGAGTGCATGAGTATGTATGCTGGCGTACACCATATGAACTGTATGGGTCAGGCGCAGGTGGGCGATTGAAGGACATTATTTTATATGCGTGTCATACATCGAATGTGTTGAAACTAGTCAACGATTGTATAGGTAAATATCTGTTAAAGGATAACCAACCATTCAAACAAAACTCAGAACACCCATTTAACAATATAAAAATAATATGACAGCGTGAACATCCAACATTGCAGAAGCGTTTGACAAATAGAAAATCAGTTCCTGTTAAAATGTTGAAGTGAAATAAAGGCAGCACTTACTTGCTTCTACGAAAGCTTTTAAGAACTCTAGTTGATCTGCATCTGTGTACTGAATGGCCTTCTCCAAAATTTGACGATACCTGAAAAATAAAGTTACATTACTGATTCTGATAGAAAAGGACATCAAACTATTAAGTATTTTTAAGCGTCTAGGGCCAGTTTAGGCTCTAAAGTCGTTTCAAATGTGGTTCATTTCTAACTGAATCATCTTGCATACAATATGATAGAAATGTGTCTTATGGATTGGTGTATTTGACCTCCAATTATCACAATTTCTTCTTCTAGTGATAAGGAAAATATTTTTTTTGTAAATGTAAAAAAATGTGAATGATTAAGCTATGTTAGTAATAGATAAATGCAGTCCAATGCACCAGTGTTTCATCTGACTAACTGTATGCATACATATCTATAAGAGCTGTATTACACAGGGGTATTATTAAAAAACATATCCCTTTATACAATACATTCAATAATAATAACTAGAGCTAGTAGTAATAACTATGGATAGAATCGTTGTGTAGCACTGCTTGCACTGCTGTTTAAGTTGGTGCATATCGCTCAGACATTATCAATACCAATACAAGGTAGTTGGATTAGACCTCTAGGTAACAGCTAGATCCTGGAAACCAACACTAGTATAAAAAGGCACCTTAGCTACTTTGAGACAACCAAACAAAAAACATTTAAACCAGCCAATGTAGGATAAATGATCGTTTACTGACAAAGTTAACTATTGCCATCATAACAAGCACCCAAAATATATCAGCGATACACTTCAAATATGGCTGCCAATACAGCCAGCAAAAGGTTGTGCGTCGCATGTCATATAATGCAAGGGCATTCATTAAGACTCAGTTCAATTTGATTTACGATGCATTCCCTGCCAATATTCGAATTCAAACGATGCGTTGTTGCAAGCGCTAGCTTGTTATTGCAGGTATGCTAAGCTATCGAGGCTACATGCTGGTGTAATTGAATGGGAAACTGAAGTGACACCACCAATAACTTAGAACATTCATTCTGTCGCTTACAGTTACGTGTTTACGATATTAACCACCCTAGAGGACGTCTTAACAAGTTTACTCTTGAATAGATAGTTGTAAAGTCCATGGAGAAACTTAAAATGAACAGGATAGTATATGTAGCGTTAGCGCTAACTAGCTGACGTCTGCTAACTAGCTAGCTCTATGCTACGGCTACCAATAGAAACTCGAACGTGCACATCCAAAACAAAAACACACACATAAATTAACACTGCCTTGTTGGGTACGTACTTTGCAGCAAGATCTTTGTGCGATCCAGTTGAATTCATGAGCTGGGCAAGCTCTTGCCTCACTTCGCTCGCCATTGTAGGTGGTTCCTCTGTGAGCCTCAACCACTCAGTGCTCGCTGCTGTCAAAGAGGGCGACTCTACACATAGACTCTACCCATAGACTCTACCCATCATAGATTCTATCTATAGACTCTACCCATTAACTCGAGCCATAATATACTCTACCCATCATAGACTATACACATAGACATGACGCTAAAGACTCTTCCCATAGTCTGGACCCGTAGATTCTACCCTTACCCATAGCCTGAACCCATATACTTTACACATAGACTTTACCCATAAACTCTACCCTCCGTCCCCTGTCCCCTCACCGCGAAAGGGTTATTACTAGTAGAGGGATTAGTGTTCATCATAGAGGATTAGTGTGAGGAATCGGGTTAGTTTTTATTTTTTGGGGTTAGTGTGAGTTATATGGCTAATTTTTTAATATAAGAAAGTTTGCAATAGTTTTGTATTTGTTGGCTTTTCTTCTTTCTGTTATTGTTATGTCTTGTTAAAGCTGCTTATCTTTTATTTTATTTGCCTGTGCCATACAAATATAGATAATTATAACAATACTATTATTGTTATTAAAAATAGGCAGCTATTTATTTCACAACCATTTTGTTAAAACATTTCACAACCATCTATATTGAAGTTACTAATAATACAAACCCTGCATTTAAAACATTTTATTCAGTGTAGTTACACAACACATTTTCTTTTACATATAAATATATTCATTGGGATATTGGCTCACTCACACAGGCCACATCTAGATGAGAGAAAAAGGAAACAGAGTTAATGAAACCAAACAAGACAAGTGGTTTGGAATCCCTGACATCATCATATTAAACTTCATTCTGAACTATTGAACTCGGTTGAATTGCTTAAACTACATTGAAAAAAATCACCCTTTTATTGATTCTCGGTATAACGCTGTTTATGTGAGTGTGTGTGTGTGTGTGTGTGTGTGTGTGTGTGTGTGTGTGTGTGCGCGTGTGTGTGTTTGTCTCCAGCCAGTCCACTGCCCAGGTGAACATTCTTTACAGAGTCATTACGTTGGACCTGTGTGTGTGTTTGTGTGTGTGTGTTTGTATGTGCGTACATGCACAATAATCTTTGAGAACTTTTACTGACCTCAATGTGAAATCAGAAAATGCCCTGTTCCTTTCTCAAATCGATATCTCTCTTCAGCTGACAGGTAGCACAGACTTGACAGCACAAATACGTCATGAAGTCATTGCACAGAGAGCCCTGTAAACAGTGCAATGGGTTAAAAGTGTGAGGGAGATCAAGAGTGGGACAATATTGGATAAGTGTGATACAAGGAACAGTGTCTTGACACTATACAATTTTATATAATTTTTTTGTTTCAATTTTTTTTCATTTAGTAGATGCTTTTAAGAAACAAACAAGTGAGGCAGAAAACAAAATAAATACACAAAGTAAAGCTCCAAACAAAAAACGCATTCAATTGGACAGGACAGGACAGGAGGCAGCATGTGAATTGGGCTACACACCTAATCATATCAGGGTTAACACATTTCTTATCTTTTATCTCCTTTTTGGGCTAATCTATATCTGACAGGTCAGATAACATTGGGTTGTTCTCCATATACTGTAGATCAAAGTAAAAAATCGGTGAACTTCTGTTGAACTATCACCATTTTAGAGTACCTAACACTCATATCCACACAACTTAGTTAGTTGGTATGTTATTCAAAGTAGCTACACAACTTACATTGATGTTGTACTTAGTCCTGTACACACTACGCATGGCCATGGTTATGCCACACATGCAGCACTCATCCATATCCCTGGCGATGGTGCAGCCAAGGCATGGGAAGCAACACAGCCCATAGAAGCCTGTATATCGACGTAAATGGAATGAATTCATACGGACCATGAATCGATTACAAATCTACAAAACATAAATTTGGTAGGAGTAATCCTTACAAGTGCCGCAGTCACTGGTAAAGGAACAGAGACCCGTCTGAAACTCAGAGGGGGGGAATCGGCCCGGTTGGTGTGTCACTGCCATGATCAACTGAAACTGCAATTGGAAAAAGAGGCAAACCTCAATATTAACGGTATACCTTCAGCGTATGAGGCTTATTCATTTACCAGAATTCCAAGGGAAAAATAAAACACAGTTACAATTAAAGTAGTCTGAATCTGAATAACTTTTCAAATAGAAAAGGAGGAGGGTATATTTCTTACCAGAGGAGTTGGAGAATGAATGAATGATTCTCTTAGGCTTTTCTCTTAGATACTGAGGACCTTAGTGGGTAAAGGTCAGTTGGAAAATAGGAAGGGCCTGTTTGCCCAATTTCCTCACTGGGCTTAAGTATCCTAACCATAAAACATATTTTATGCAGCATTGTAAATGTCCCTCTTGACAAATGACCATGGCACAATCTGACAAACATTTACCACAAACGACAGTTTTAAAAGTACTTATACAACAAGATCCATATTAGCTTATTTTATACTCCTTCAGAACAACACATTTAAAACATTGGTAAAATTAGCTTCAGGAAAATGGTTCCAAAAGTCTGTGTGCGGTTTGTATTGCTGGGTCTGAATGGGGTTCCTTATTACTGAGGTGGTCACACCCACGGTGTCACAGGCGTAATATACTGTGATGATTGCACTAACTGGTGTCAAGGTCCGGATAAATGGTGAGTGCTATTTTATATTGACTTGGAATTAAGAGCCATGATGGCCTTAATGCTATCATATGTAAACATAATGAGGTTTGGCTTTCTTCCTTATTCTCTATCAATCATTTTGTTTGTTTTATTATTCTCAAAATTCCATACTCAATCCCTCCTTCATACTTAATGCTATATATTCAAAGTTGAAATACTACCTTACTATCCACATTTTTATGGAAGGACTCCAAACTTACCACTATTTATAATTTGTAAGTATTTAAACGTCACAAGCATTGGCATCAAAATCTATAAACTGGCACTTCCCCCACAATATTTAGACAACATGACAAATATTATACACCAAAATGTTGAGCTCCCTCTTTTTTCTATAAAAGATAACTTTAAAGTAAAAAGCAGGCTGTTTATTTGGTCATATTTGTTCAAATTCTCTTTACATGTCTATCAATGGCTCTCTGAGGGAAACCAAGCATAATTTTGTTGCGTACCTAGAACGAAAAATAAAGTATCTTTAACTTTATCCTATCTTAGTAAATCAAATGCTCTGTCAAATAAAAAATAAAGAAATCTGGTATATGTAGCGGTCGCAGGCCTGTAATAAGCCTGTCCAATCATCTCGTGCACCTTGAATGAAATGTTTAGATTGCTTAGGCTACCTGTCTGTCTACCAGCCTATCTGTACCTGCTCGCACTCCACCCGGCGTGGACTCATTGCTTGACCGGAGTCATCCTCAAGGATAGGTGAGCTAGTCCCCTGTTTTGGAGGGAGTGGCTTCGAAGGGAGACCTTAAGGGTGCTGGTTTCTACAAATCGCCCATGCTTTAAATATCTCCCCATACCCACCAATTTGTTCAGAACTAAAGAGCACCATATAAACCATTCTAGATCATCCTTACAACCACCCAGAATGCCATAGCAACTGGTTAGAGCCCCTATGCAACCACCAAGATAACCATAGCAAGCGCCCTGCTATCAGCAACCAACTAAAAGACAATATAACGCCCCTTGAACACCATAGCAACCATCGAGATCACCCTAGCAACCACCCAAACTACAGTATCAGGCCCCCAAACACCCTAAAAGTCACCCAAAAGAAGCAGATAGAAAACCATAGATAACACACAGAACGACATCAACCACCCAGAACACCCTAGCGTCCATGTAGACCACCCTAGCAACTACATAGAACACCATAGAAACAACCCATAAGACCCAAGTTATCATTGATAACCTAGCAACCACTTAAAACCCCCTAGCAACTATCCAAAATACCCAGTTTTATCAAATCGTATTACAATACAAGTGAGTGTATAGCCACAATGGGAATGAAACCCACTTCCCCAGAAAGGGATAGTAGTACCCTTCTCTACCAGTTAATCCATAACTAACTGCATATTTAATTTTTTAATATGGGCGTTTTGTCTCACCAGACTGAGCAATCGTTGTATGCTTGAATGTAATATTCAGACTAGGATCATAAATATGCAAAAAATAAAGAACAAGCTAAAAACGTGTAGATGGATTAACAGGGAAAATGGTAGTTTGACATCAGGCTACCACATAATATTGGATTAGGCCTATATCAAGACTAGGATCATAAATATGCAAAATTATTTGCAATTGTACGGTGTCCTTGAGTGCCCAGAGAGGCGCCTCCAAATAAAATGTATTATTATTACTTAAAAATAAAGAACAAGCTTAAAACGTGTGGATGGATGAACAGGGAAGTATGGTCGTTTTATATCAGGCTACCACATAAGATTGGATTAGGCCTATATCAAATAAAATTAGAATCAAAATGCATTTAGCACGAAGTAAGTAGTAGTTGTAACAATACAAATGGCTTATAACATCCCTTGCAACTATTGTAATACTCGCTTCAGACACGCGGTGTCGCTACTGGCCGTGAGGTAAAGCCACGACTTGTCTATTAGACCGGTAGGCCTACTGCTACTGCACCGGTTGTAATACATTCTTTGGTCTACCTGCGATTGTAGAAAATACGCAATTTTCTACTGCATTAAGATTATTTCACGATAAATGATATGATGATAATCCACGTATCGACTGGAAGTTTTTTTTCGATTCAACCGCTTTGATCGAGTGCATCCCGTTTGTGCAAAAGTTTAACATTCACAAGCTTAAAATAACGTTTATTCCCTTAAGAGAAAGGGTATATAAACCCGATGATCGCGGGCTGGTATTATACAGTAAGGAAACTTATATTATCCTACAAAGTGGGGCCATGTTAATGTCACTGACAGAAATGTAGCCTATTTACTAATATTTAGCAAAAAGCAATAGGCTGGCCACCTGTCGTCTTCGGCGTTTTGCTCATATTTTGATGAAGAAACGCAGTCCACACAGCAGAAGCGATAGACATGCGCACAGCTGATGTAGAGGCACATCTGCACTGACGTCATCTCCACCACGAAAAGCTGCCAATTCGGAACCCGGTTTCAGACCGGCTGAATTGTAGTGTAAACCAACTTTTGCTGTGTTGCATGCCCTTTTTTCCCCTTTCTCACAAGGTGTTACTTCGCAGAATACTCTCTGAAGTCTTGAATTCACTCTGAACCCTTTCAAGCTACCCCATACTCCACTCTACTTTATAAGGACGACAGATATGCAGAAAATAGAGCCTTCCTGTGGAGCAAGTCCAAGATTTTGAAAGCTGAATAACTATTTTTTTGTTAGACACTGTGAGATCTAGGGATACTTTTTCCTGTGTTTTGGTCTGAGGGGAAGAAGCATACTCCCGTGTGTGCACCTATTTCTCAGGATGGCAAAACCCCGAAGGATATGAAAAGGGAACAGGGGCTTGTGTGCGGAACTTCAGAGCAGAAAAAGTCTTTTGTCTTCAGGTTACCCAGCACAGTTGGAATGGAAGTGACAATGAAGATGAGCATGGTAACTATATCTTTTAATCTCTGGTTTTGGGGAAACAAACAGTGCTAGGCTGCAATGCGTTCACGGCATGAACGATAGCGGCAACAGTTCAGCACTTATGAAGATGATCGCAGAAGTAGAAACTGTTTACAAAGTAGCACAGACTTGAATGGTCTTTAAATTTGGGTCAGTTATTTTGGACACCGTTCACTTGGGAATGTTGACAATATTAGATTACACAATAAAACTTGGAGTCCATTATATAGTTGGATCAATGCTATATTTATCGATTTATTTGAACTTTAATGGAATAGCAAGTTGAAGATGTGGCCCTGCAAATGCCAGTTTTTTCCCCAAAAAGGATTGTTACCAGACGTTACTATGAATAAACAGTCATATTTTGGGCGGAAGTAAATGTTTCAAAACGTTGTCAAAAACCCTTATTTTCATCTGGAGAGCCATGCAAGGACGCCATGTAGCGATGGGTGTAATGCTGAAGGCAGGTTGCCAACTGTCTGGGTCAAAGTAGCCGACTAGGTAGCGATGCTGTTGGTGTTCCTGTTTCTAGATCCCCACGGGATGCACGACTGCGTTTTCAAAATAATATTAACATTTCGACCTTGCACATCGTTGTGCTGTGGCATGTGATCTACAAAAGATACAAGGCAACGACATAGTAGCACTTTGGTGCATCTGCATGCCTTGTTCCTCCTTGCAGCTGATGGGACTGACCAGGTTGTGCATGGAGCCAAGCCACCTTGGGGGAGTGGAAAGAATATATCGTTTTATAAAAGTTAGACCAATAAAATGTTTGATGCATGTATGGTTATGATATGAATGATCTAATATAGGACATCTCCAATGTCTTCCTATACAAGTACATGGCCGGTCCTAGTAAAAACTCATTCATCCCATTAATTACATTTTTATGACATATAAATATGTCATAAAAATGTATCTCTCTTAAATCGTTTTATTTTTCATTTCGAATTGTCCAGATTGTGATGTAACAAGGATGTATCATAAATAAAGACAGACTACAACGACTCCTTCACAGGAATGCAGATGGATTGGTCAAGTCGACAAGTTTGCAGTGTAGATCTCTTTCCTTCCAGTTTCACCCGAGGGGACTTGTGGGGGCCTGATGGATTACAGTGGTGCCTACGAGTTCCTG
>OOFH01040591.1:0-10260 GCA_900323355.1 Merlangius merlangus
CATCCCATCCCACTTTAAATTTCAAAAACTAAAGAACACTCCGTTCAAAAAAGACAGGCGTTGCTGGAAAACGTCTTGCGTGCGTGCGCAGTCAGGTTTTCCACTTGACGTTTCTTTGTACCAGGAGTCCCAGGTGCGTACTGCAAAGTGTGTTGTTCTTGTTGTATTTGAACTCTTTTGTGCCTCAATAGATGCTAAAAGCTCTTCGTTCGATAGCCGCTTTACTTCTTTTTTTTAAAGGCTCAATGTTTTCGTTACTTTCTTGTGCAGAACTTGGGCTAATAGTCGGAACTTCTGCCATTTTCAAACTCTTTTGCAGTTTGTCGACGCGGGCGCGCGCTTTAAATCATTTTTTAGTCGAACTGACCCAAGTGACCCGATACCGTAGAATATCAGGGCAGTGAGTGACCAGATACCTTAGAATATCAGGGCAGTAGCTCTCGCTTCTGATTGGCTGAGAAGCACAAGTGGGATGATAACACCGGATATTGTGCTTTCCTAACCAATGGCCACTCAAAGGCTTTCATGTACAATATGGACTTTTACCCATTCATACACACATTCACACACCGACGGCGGTGTCAACCGCGCAAGGCGACGTCCAGCCCGTCGGGAGCAGTCAGGGTGAGGTGCCTTGCTCAGGGACACCTCGACACTCGGCGAGGAGGAGCCGGAGATCGAACAAGCAACCTTCCGGTTACCAGCCAACCCGCTCTACCTCCTGAGCCACATGCATCCCCGTATAAGCCGCCGCCTTCCTACGGGCCGACCGGCCTCCACCCACCAGAGTTGACGTTGGCCTTGGGGTCTTTGGGGTCCTTGCTGCTGACGAAGCCCACCTTCATCAGGTGCTCTGCGAACTGGCCCTTCATGTTGTGCAGCATCTGGAACAAGAGATTCACCTTTACATTCACATGTAGGGCCTTTAGCAGACGCTTTTATCAAAAGCGACTTAGATGCAGGTGTCCTTCAATTGCAATTGTAAGTACATTACAATTGCAATCGAAGGACTAACATTTGTTAGGTTAACCCATTCCCCGTGTACAACAAAGATGGCTAGGATCAGACGCTATACAATGCCAAGTACTATTTTTAAGTAAGGACGTAGGACGCACAACAAACAATAAGTGCGTACATTAAGTGCCAGGACATACAACATACCATAAATGCGTGAAAAGTGCGGCTATGCAGAGTCGAACTCTAAACAAGTGAGTCTTGAGTCTTCTGCAGAAGCTGGTGAGCAACTCCGCCAAGAGATGATTTTATGCACGCTATGCAGGTGCCTCCGAATTTATCCGATTATCGGTGCTAGCAAGGCCGAGAAGATCCCCCCCACCCCGCCCCGCCACCCCCTGGGCTTGGCTTTCACAGCCATCTTTGATTGCAACTCGCAAGGCAGATGTGATCAAACCAAATCACTTTTAGATTGGATGGAGCGACACCAAACCTGGTGGGAAAGTGATGATATTATCCAAGGAATTCGACGCGCCTTGATTGATATATTTTATTTTCGCTTAACCGAAGTGAATAAAACAGAGTGAATGAAACATTTCCAGGGTTGGTTCATAACATAATGCATAATGTATGAGGCGGATATAGCAGATATCTCAATAAACATAAATACACGTAGCTTCAGCCTTAGCCTAGCGTAGGCTACCATAGCCTATCCTAGCAGAGCCACTCACCTGCAGTGTGTTGGCAGACAGGAAGTTTTCCCAGCAAAACTCCCGCTCGTACCTCTGGCCACGCCGCTTGGCTTCCTCCCAGCCCTGGCCAATCACAAAGCACGATTCAGCACCATCAGGACAGGGTCAACACACGCTTGACGTTTAACGTTATTACCGTATGACTGCTTCAGCGGAGTGGCGGCTAGAGACAGCCATCTTTACCTGGACGGCGTTCACGATGGTGAGGTGGTCACTCTTTGAGTTCCGGGACAGGGTCCTCCGTTTCATGTCGGCCATCTTCTCTTTGCCCTGGAATACCGGACGGACAGAGAAACGCATGAAGTTCCAGGATAGGGAATTTGCAGATCACACTGGGGGCCCTATCATGCATCCGGCGCAATTGGCTTTCTCACTGGCGCATGTGCAGTTGCTAGTTTGCAACTGGCGCAGAGCGTTCTTTTCCCTCCTGCGCCACGGGTCGGTAAATTAGGGAACGATCTTGCACCCCAAGGGGCGGTTCGGCGAATGGACGAGGCGTGTTCTGTCGCGTTGTTCAGATGCTATTTTAAGGGCGCATGCATAATGTTGCTTGTGCACCTCGCGCATACACTTTGCTTCTCTCCTCTACCTAGCCACACATTCTTGGTAAATTATTTGGGAAAGAACAGCTGATACAGTGGTTATAAGTTGTATTTTTAAATCAATGCATCTGCAAACACCGTACAGCAAATACATATTTTCTTGACACAGACATCGTGTACAAGGCCATAACTTTTAGGATTGATGAGTATTTGATCGTGAGAAAACAGTGTTTTACAGCGAGTGAGTGTTTAAAAGAACGAATGAATGCGGCCGCGCGTGTGTGTATTTGTAAAAAAATTGATGATTGCGGGTGCGCATGTGTGCGTCCATCTCTTTAAACACATGCAAACTAAACACGTAACGCATGATGCAGTCCATGGCAATGTATATTAACGGGGGGACACATACCACATACTGGTAAGAAACGATGTTTGTTAATGTACTGCATATATCATGCGCAATTCATTATTATACATGTAAGTGCATGTATAATAATGTGCATTATACACATTATAATGCACATTACACACATTATACACATTATACACATTTGGCTCTTAAAGGTGATGGGAGATGGCACTCTCATCGGTTTATTGCACGTTACACCCAAACCACACCTACGGGTAATTAGGCTACTTCAGACCAACCCTTTTTAGATTTGCGCCGGGCGCAAAACTCACTTATCCGCCGGTAAAATACCAACATCGCCATAGAACCGCCCACAAGGCTACTTGCGTTTGGCGTATCTCAATTACGTTTCAGACGTTAAAATAGGTGGTGTGTTCCAGATACCAGCCTTCCGAGTTGCATGTGGGGAAATCTCCCAGCTTTCTTGCGGCATTTCACGGAGGCACAGCCCCTTTTGGTCGGGCCACCTCGGAATTCTGAGAGGATTACGATTTCAGCGATGAAGCGCTCAACAAAAATGCCTGCATCCGTAAAGAAATGTTCTCTGTATTTGTACCACGTTGGTTATTTAAATGTTTAAATGTTTGAAATGCTCTTACACACTTAATTGCATTGCTACTTTATTCCTCTCACCAATTTATCTATTACTAGGTCTTGCTGTGCGTGCAATACAATGTAAAGTTTAGGTTATGAGCTGGTTTCCTAAAGAGGCTAATGTAGCTAACAATAAACGACTAGCCAATGACATGACACAATCACAAAGAAGAACATGAACGCTACAAGTGCTACGAGACAGGAAATGACCTCCCAAGTGCAACTCGGAAGGCTGGTGTCCGAGGCATCTGGAACACACCATTAATTTGTCCGTAGAGGCGGCCATTTAGTCATACATTAGCCCTGTATTGCGTGTTATCAATAGAAAGTAATGTGGGCCAAATTGTTGTTGGTCTGTCGTGTAGGACATGTGGTGGATGTAATTCCTCAATACTCTGCGGAGGGCAGTGATGTGCTTGGACCCGTTTATTTAGCTGGATACCCCAAAAGGAGAATACACAGTTGAATGATGGGAAACAACAGAGATGCAGCTATAAGCATTATTTATATTTTCATCACATATTTTAATTGTATCTTTGGGATACGGGAATCAGAATGCTTGATTGTAGTTTCTTAGCCAAGGCGTTCTTGTAGTCGGTTAAATGTGAGCACCATCATGTAGACTCTTATGTGGGAGACTCAGTTCAGCACATGAGCCGTGTACAACTCATACTTACCTGGCAGGGGAGACACCATGATCAAGAAGGTGGTTCACCCAGGGCGAGGCTCAGCCATTGCACTTCGGCTGTGCTGACCCGTGCGAATTCCTCAAATGTGGGAATCTCGACTGCATAATTTATGGTAGTGGGGGACTGCGTTCGCGCTCTCCCCTGATAATGTTGTGCAATGAAAAGAAGAAAATATAGGAATTTACAATCAGTGTATAATGTGGTTTGTATGTGTAATGTCCGATAAGTTAAGATAAGGGTACTGTTTATTCAGTTCAGTTGCAATTGGCTGCCATTCATTTATCTTATCTTACATTATTGTTTATTGGTTTGGTTTTCGCTCAGCAGCAATGGTAGAGAAGGTCCAGGTCTTATTTGTCTCTCGTCCTCCTAGGTCAATTCATTCCTAGGTGAACCAGGGCTTAGTCAGGCAGTGTGCAACTTCCATGAGGATATCCGTCGGTAGACAGGACTGTAAGGAAAGAAGTGTTGTATTTTGGTATATTGTGACACTGAAATACTAAAAACTGATATTGAATACTAATTTGAGACTGAATACTGAGTTAAACTGAATACTGTGGAACACAAAACTGCATACTGCGATACTTTTACTGCAATTTCCTGCACAAGTTCAAAAAAATTAAATGGTGCACTTAAAGGCCATTACATGGTTTTGTTTAACTCTGAAGCATGAAATGTTGAGTTATCTGCTTTTGCCAAAGTAAAACAAAGTTACATTTTGTAAGTCACCTGTATTTTAACTTGATTAAAGCAACCTCACTGAAGTGATTTATGAAAATGAATAAAAACAAGAAATCCATTTTTGCATATCACAATCAAATCACAAAAATCACTGTAATTTTCAATCACAACACTGATCTTATCAATGGCTATTTAAATTGTTGGCATAATCATCAAGCCATGGTTCGGTGGGCTCCTCCACTCGGAGACCTGAGATTTAATCAGACTCTCGTGTTGCACGTGGTTCCCATTAAAACAACCCAGTAAATCCATGGTGAACCGCTTGTAAATATGCAAAGGCTGCAAAATTATATTTAATTAGTGCATTTAAATCAGTTGGTGTATTACCATGGATTTATTATAAGAGTTTTTAAACCCAGGTCGGTGGGTATAATCATGTGACATCTCACATGAATAAGGGATGTTTTCACACACTAAAATAATCGGACACATTGCACGTTAGTTTGTAAGAATTTTATTTATATAATAGATACTAGGCTAAACAAGTATACGTTCCTGGTTTGTAATCTAAGCTAGAGCATCGCTAAAATCTAATCCTTGGTGGAAATTCATAATAATTAACCATTTTATTGTATTTAATTTCAGTACATCCTTCGTATGTAATAGATTTGGTAATAGATTGGGCCCGATTCCTAGCTAAAGGTAGAGCCAGTTGGCTGCAGTTTTAATGAAATACATTTTCAGACATTTTGACGTCTGTCTAGAATGAGTGAGATTGATGCTCACATTGGCCCAGATCTAGTGGAGACCTTTTGTCTCAGGTCTTGGCCTAACAGCTTTGACCCTGCATCATCCTCTTGTTTTGTCCCCAAACCTCAACCCCCCCCTCCTTAGCAATACCACCCCCATATTGAATCCCCCAAATGGGTGATTCTCACAACAACGTCATTCCTGGTAGTTGGGGGTCTTGCTGCATCAGTATGCGCCCTGCCCCCCTCATTAAGTAACGGTGATCTCCTGCAGTAACCAGCCATCAATGGTGCCCTCCTCACCACATATTACAGTGAATGACTCGAACCATACAACCTCGAT
The DNA here is from genome assembly GCA_900323355.1 of Merlangius merlangus. Lineage (NCBI taxonomy): Eukaryota > Metazoa > Chordata > Actinopteri > Gadiformes > Gadidae > Merlangius > Merlangius merlangus. Next base: position 5,714 of record OOFH01040591.1, read on the forward strand.
TGTCCCTTGCAAAGGGACGTTTTTTAAAGGTTTTAACTAGAATCTAGCAAACAAAAAAAGCTTGTTGTCCCCCCCACCCACTCCTTCCCTCACCTCCACGACGCTACACCCACACCTTCCCCTTCCCGCTGGCAGAGCCCCCCCGCGGGCCACCCCCCGAGCAGCAGCAGCCGGGGGCCAGGCCACGGTGCTGCGTGGCGGGCAGGTTCTTGTAGACGGCGCGGCTGTAGGGGATGAAGCAGAGGCTCAGCTGGAGGTGGCGGGCCAGGCGGCAGTAGGCGGCCAGGGCCAGCACCAGCAGGGGGGTGACCAGCAGAAAGCCCACCACCAGCAGGGCCACGCAGCCCCCGTCAGACAGCAGGTCGGAGCAGTAGCGGGAGGTCCCGTGGGGGCGCACCTGGAGGGGGGAGGAGAGAGGGGTGAGAGGGAGTGGGGGAGATGAAGAAGGGGAAGGTGAGGGTTGAGAGGTAGCAGGGTGATGGAGAGGGGGGAGATGGAGGAGGGGGTGAGGTAAACAGCGATAAGAGAAAAGATATGGGAGAGAGGGAGAGCAGGAAAGAGATATGGGAGACGAGACTTGAATAAATAAGAACAAATAGTTTCCACCAATCACACTGCCTCAATTTACCTATTAGTTCTTAAAATTATGATGAAAGTAAAAGTATTGCCTATTGTTTAAAGTTATATCTTTACCATCAACCGATCTAATATATATTCTAGCTCAAGCTTTAGGTTGGAAGCCTGACTTCCAAATAGTGTTCAGGGTATAAGAGGGGTCGCGGTGCAGCGAAGACGATAAGGGATGGTGAACCACGAATGGAATGCAGGTCTGTGGTGTGTGGTCAGATAGTGCTCAGTGTTATGACACCCACACGCTCACACATATTGTGAGCGCCCCTCTTCTAGGGCTTAAATTACTCATGCCAACACATTCAAAGCCCCAACCAACCCTTGAAAAACAAACAATGTCACCCTACTGTATCTTTACCCCTTACTACTTTTCTGTTCTTTTTTTATACCTCTGAATCCAATGTCTGGAGAAAAGTTATGAATTTCAAATGAAAGTTAGGGTAGCAGTTAACAATTGGTTTTGCTTGTGTAGGGTTCAGTTGGAACCAGGTATGGCTGGTTGGGAGTCTAGAAGGAACCGAGCCAGGGAGTGATCGAGAGGTTTCCTATCAGGGCTTAATCCCCCTTATCTGTTGTGAGGGGTGAGAGCCGCAGGGGCTGGAGGAAGAGGAGGAGAGACGGAGGAAGGGAGGGGGACATTCCCCAGCAGATTGGCGAAGAAGGAATCAACTATATATTTTATAATTTTAAGGCAGATCTGGTCGTTGCTTCATTTTAATGTTAGGGCATACACTAAACATTCAAGTCCGCTCCGTCAGGTGCCAGACCTCCAGTTCCCTCGTGTTTTGAATTTTGTAATATCTTATGTTCAATATGTCGCCTGTAGTACTCGATTGAGTGCTAACTACAAACACCTCATTATTGAACATCTAACCAGAGACTGTTGGGATAACGGCGAGTAAGGTAGAATGTTAATCTCCCCCTTGTTTGTTTTCACTCTCTCCTTTCCCACCCATCTCTCTCCCCCTTGCTCGCCCTGGCTCTCTGTCGCTCCCTTAATCCCCTCTGTTAATCCAGAGTCACATGAGGTGTAGTCCAACTGGCGGGAGTCCCAGAGCTGGGGGGTTTTCCGTGTTCATTAAGACGCTCTTCTGAGGAGATGTGTTGTAGCATCCCATTCAAAGCCCCTGAACCAGAAGTCTACTTAGGGGAGCGATGCCGCTACGGACCCGGCCAGGTTAAGAGGGGCTCCTGAACCCTGAACCCTGACTTGTCATATCCTGAACCCCCCCCTCCCCCACTGTCGTTGGGTGGATCAGAGAAAAACGTGTTTGGAACTCCGAGAACCAAACTGATGGACGTGCTAATCTGTCGCTTAACGGCAACGTGCAGCTATAGGAGAGGTTTGTTCATGTCGTGGGGCTGGATTTGGACTCCTTGCCAAGATGTACAGGGTTCGATCTCTAATATCTCTAATCGCTACCTAAGATACTTGCCTCCTTTATGATATGTATCTGAACTCATTGTGACACGCTTTGGATCACAACATTTGCCACGCCAGGGGTTCCCTAGCCTTCCCAAGCCATACCCCCTGTGGCTTGGCTTTTCGTCCCAAGGCCCATCAATATTTTACATATTCAGGCCTCCCTAGGCCTATATATCAAACAGGCCTGCGGAGGCGATGCTGCGAGCCACTTTTGGGACGCGACACCCAAGTTGGAAACCCAACGAATCCATAGCGATTAAGACATCTACTAAACCAGCTCAACAGAGGAGCCCTCCTTACCGTGGAATGGCAGAGGAAGCCGAACGCCACCATGGTGGTGGCGGGCGTCAGGATGGTGCCGAACACCACCCCGGCCAGGCAGGCGTTGATGGCGGCGATCAGCAGGTTCTGGGCCGTCACCAGCACGGAGCACGCCCAGCAGTCCAGAGAGCCGCGCAGCTCCAGCGGGGCGTCGCTCCCTCCTCCACCACCACCGCTCTCGGCGGCGGAGTAGGGCGGAGGCACCACCACGCGCGGTGGCGGCGTCTCTGAGCCTCCGCCCATGCCCACGGCGGTGGTGGAGGCCAGGGAGCTGGTGTGCTGGTGGTGCTGGTGGTGCTGGTGGTGGCCGAGTTGGGCCAGTTGCTGCTGCTGGTGGTGCTGGAGCTGCTGGTGGTGGTAGTGGTGGTGCGGGGGCACCTCCTCAGACAGGTCCAGGTTCTGGTGGTGAGCTCCCTTCTCCAGAGTACCAGACATACTCATTGGGAACTGGAGGGAGGAGAGGGAAGGCACAATTAAAACGAAGAAGGGGAGGTTAACCCAAACAAATAGAATAAAACAAACTCATTAAATGTGTCTTCCAATAAAGGGCCGTAGGGCCATTTGGCATGTATGGTAAATGGACTGAATTTATGTAGCGCTTTTCTAACTAGTGGGCGCTCAAAGCGCTTTCAATATCGCGTAACATTCACCCACACATTCACCCACCGACGGCGGTGTCAGCCATGCAAGGTGACAGCCAGCTCGTGGGGTCTCGCTCAGGGACACCTTGATCTAACTAGCAACCGTCCGGTTATCAGCCTCTCTCTACCTCCGGCGCCACATGCTTCCACATATATTGGTAAACCAATACATACAATAAATGAGGAATGATTCAGTCAGAGGAGGATTGAGGTGTCTGGCTCTCCAACCAGTGACTCCACGGTGCCGGGCTTGAAAGACCTCAGGTTCTTGTTCAACCGTGGGTCAGAGCAGGTCTTATCTATGTGAACAGGAAGCTTGCCTCAGAGGATGCGTGCCTGTGATGATGAGACGATGGCTATCTCAAAGCTGATTGGCAGAAAAGGGAAGGGGGCCCCCTGTTTATCGGAGTGTGTGGCGGAGAGTTGAAGGGCATCTTGAAATGAAAGCGTGTTTTTGTGTTCCACACAGCATGTAGCTGCTCTGTGTCTGGGGAGGGCAGGGTGGATCAAGGGATGGTGCCATTACATTCAAACAAGGTTTGATGTTGTTGCCCAAGGGAAGTGGCAATCAGAGCATACCTTACTCCCCTAATGAAATACTATTGATATATTTTGCATGCCACTTTCAACCCGAGTCAAAGTAGGGGACTTGCAGCTAGGATACTTTCTGTCACCATAACACTTGGGCAAAGATATTTGGCTTGCCGACCAGAAGTCTGACAGTGTAAGCTTGTGAATTTGCGGCCAACCACATTTTTTCATATTTTGTTTAACTGCTTGCTTCAAAGTAACCAAGAAACGGCCGCTTTTATAGAAATTAAGTATAAAGTCAATAATTCCTCTTTGAAATGTAGAAGGTTGAACTGAAAAATGACTTGAGTGCAGCACTTGTGTAAATACACTACGGTGGATACATTCAACAGAGCGGCGGTGAGATATTTTAAAATGAGACACAGCTGGCTTTGGCAGAGTCACTATAAAGAGGAAACATCTTGGTTAGACTGTCTCTCTAGGCTTCTCGCTAACTTCCTAAATCGTCTTCTATCTAAATAAGACCATGTATAAACTCTTGTACCACAACCTTTGCATTTTGTAGACCAGCCATCTTCCATCCCAGCTCGCTTGGTCCATCAATTAGCAGAACTGTAGACCTGGCCATCCATTAGCTCAATGCTAGCCCCAGCCATACATCAGTAGGAGCTGGATGTTAGATGTCATCCTGTCTCGCCCAAAAATGCTTATTCCGTTGAGCTCATAGTAACTTGTGCAAGTCTAGTATTAGTAATGGATTGCTGCACAGTGTTTGCTGGTAAAATACACAAACCTTTCGACTTGATCTCAACAAGTTATGATGGATAGATGGACAACCAAAAGTTCCCTGTCTCCAAACTGTTTTTACGACTGCAACTCCACAATAAAGTAGTGCATCAGGAACACCGGAAGACAGCAATTGAAAATACCTTCTGAGAAAATGGCCTTTTGTTTACTTTCCAAATCTGTCCCCCATTGTTTGCACAAGTGGTGTGTTG
>OOFH01040615.1:10607-20773 GCA_900323355.1 Merlangius merlangus
ATATATCACAACGCCTATTGCTTGTGCAGCCCACACTTTCTCCCAAATATACACACACACACACACACACACACACACACACACACACACACACACACACACACACACACACACACACACACACACACACACACACACACACACACACACAGAAAGACACAGATACACACATGGCCACATATGCACAAACACAAACTATGCTTCTCAGAAACAACCAAGGAAGCACAACAGTGGTTATTAGGTTGAGGGAGCATTAGGCGTCAATGTTTAAATTGTACGTCTCTGCAGAGGAAGCTATAATATAAAGAAATAACAATGATGATCGAGTGGAGAGGAAACAAACGGGGTGATGGAAATCATTAGGTTGGAAGCCTCTGCCTGATGATCACATCTCATGCTGCACCCGCTCGTTACCGAGGGAACACAATGTCCCTGCAATCAGCCGTTTACATGTTAGCACATATTTTCTGTCGCAAGAAAAGCGGAATTACTTTTGTTCTACTTTAAATTTACATTTAGGGCATTTAGCATAAGCTTTTAACCAAAGCAACTTAGGCAACAATAAGTTGCCTAAATTTGTCACAACTGTACTTCTACTTTGCCTTCCCTTTAATGTTTTTTTCTTGTGCCATTCTTCTTTACATGTTCTCTACTTTCCTCTCTTCCTTGGCCTCTCCTCTTGTTTCCCGCCCTCTCCCCTCCTCCGCTTTATTCTCAAATGTCCTCATCTCTCCTCCACGCTCCTCGACTAACTGTTCTTTCTGTTGCCTGTAGAGGGCGCCATAGTTCTTTTGATTTTATTGCCGTTAACCCCGAAGTGCCAAACTGAATTCTGAAAGAAACATTGATGAATGAGAATAGAGAAGAAGGGCAAGGCTCCTCACAGTAAACCACAAAAACAATAACGTTTAAGATGCTGATAATATGGAGAAACATGTAGATGTGTTGGAAGAAATGGAAATCCTGCACAGATGTATGTTTGAATTTTTTTTTTTTACTCCCACTAGTGGTATGTTGATTCCAACAATCATTGTACGACTCAGTGCACGCATTGCAAAGTATCCCTTGTGTATTCCACTAAGGTCACGGGGAAGGTACATGAGTGCTATGTACTATTCCTTTCAAAGTCATAGCAAGTGTCTGTGCTAGATGACAGAACACCAAAATACACTTTGGTGGACAGCAGATTCAAACTAAATCTGACTTCATATACAAAATAAAAAATGACGATGATGATTATTATAAATAATATCTGTCTCTATGAAAGTGTGCAGAACAGATATAATTTTGCTCTTCATCATACAGCAATATCATATCTCATGACACAGAAACATGTGTATGTTAGGAGATTAATCATTTGTTCCAAACGTCAAACAAAGCTGTCTAAAGTACCCAGTTCATTCCGCCTCATGTTTGTACACACAAGTAATGTGAACCACTTACAGATTCAAAGGTGAAAGGAAACACAAGGCTACGATGATGACAACACAACCAAAGCCTAGCAGTTATCATAATAACAAGAAATGCCATAGAGGATGTCACAGTTGAATCCCTCTCCACAAGCTCTCTGGCGCTGACTGAGACATACCAAGTCGCTCAGTGCTGATCACAACAGGGAGTGTCGATTCATTCTACAGCATGCTAGCATGATTGTAGCCTCTTGAGACCATCTCCATCTCGTGGGTGAACATTCAGTTTTTTCTCCGCAGATCAGTGTGGCTTTGATCCCGTTGAATGCCTTTCCCAAAATGTTTTAAATGCCGAGACCAATCAGCGCTCTTGGGACGGAGTTTCAGTTCATGAAAACAAGGAATGCCGCAAAAACAATCACTGTGTACAACAAGGGAAGTGTATCAATCTATGGAGCAATCAGAACTGTCATAGACGGAATAAACTTAAATAGACTGAATAGCAATGTTAAAAGATAACAGAGATCTACACGGAAGGCTTTTCTCATGAGAATTTGCTTCACTTCCAACAGCCTTCAGCAACAGCGAAGACAGCAAGTTTGTGTTGGCTGTTGTGTTTTGCAGCCGTGGCCCGACTGATATCCATATGGATGGTCTAACTAAGCTAGAATGAAAAAAGAAGAGCAACGATTAAACTCATGTTCACCCGGGACAACGGCATGACACACGCCCGTGAACACAACCGGAGGGTCGGTCAGGTTCAAGTCCTGAGCGCTTTGTCCTGAAACAAACAACCTGTTGACATAATGTGGCAGCAAGCTAGCACATGATTGCAACAACATTAGCGGGGAATCGTACCGAGGGCATCAAGTCCTCAGGGTCCAGGGGAGTTATTATAATGACCTATTTAAAACTCGTCCCCCTCCATAAAACACACACACACATACATACACATGCACACCTACAGCATCTAGGGCTTGTCCATTTACAAAGTGTCATAAGTACTAGTCAAGGTTGAATATCTCGGCATTGTGCCTCCACACAAACTGAAAGGACGCAGGCGCTGCCACTAGAGGCTAATGCACATCCATTTGTCTGCGCTAACTTGAGGTGAGCAGGGCAACTGGAACTCAAAGTGCTTTGTTGCACCGAGGGACGGTAGATGTTTCAGTCTCATAGGAACAACACATTTCCCTTTTAGGGACACGACTGACTTGTTGCTCTTTCATTCACGTTCACTCCCGGCCGGCCCTGTCTTTCAGGCTGTCCTTTTCCGAACCTTGGGGGTTTGGAGGGTTTAACAGCAAACAGAAAGCGATGGCTGTAGGGGTCCAGCTGTTTTTTTTCCCGAAGTAGGAGCACAATAAAGGAGTGCACGTGGGTATAAAGACCTGCTAAATACCACCCCCATTCCTATTCATGGTCATTCTCCTAAAGGACACAGCTGTTGAAAGGTGTTTGAAATTACAGGACAGATTAAGAACATAGCAAGATTTTATGTTTTTGAGTTGTGGGTTCTGAGTTTGTCGTTTATCGCACACATAAAGTGAGACATTTTGCTCTGATGCCCACGTTTCCCATCTGGGATTTATAAAGTACAGCGGAAGCCTATATTATAAGTATAAATGGTATGCTGGTGATGAACTGTTGTAAATCAACAAGATCCAAATGTCCATTACTATAACAACTACTAGGCCTATTTAGTCAACTTTCAGCATTCAGCTAGGTCCTACTTATTGAGCAGCTAGGGGGGTAGGCATTATTCTCCAGGAAATGAATGGGAGCTCTGGATGTTACTGGGGATCGAACCCAGTACCTTTAAGCTAATAGATCTTGAACAAAATAGCCACTGCCACACTATCCTGCGCATTCAGTGAAATATCCAACAATGCAAAGCCAGACGGAGGCTTGTGATTGTAAATGTGTAACCTTCAAACTATTCACAATTTATGTTATGGTTGCAGGTATACAATACTATTCTGTCCTCGGAATTTCCTGTAAGTGTGAATCAGAAAATGTTGAACCAAAAAATAAAGAACAACCTCTCTGCTAGGAATTGACAAGCCGCAAATCTCACAATTTAGAATCCATAAAATCAAACTACATTTTCAACCTGTGAGCTTCACACATTAAATAAATATGTACGCCTACAATTCCAAGCTGAAAACGGGTGAAACATCTGAAACCTTTCAAATATGTCATGCAACAAATATTGTCATCACATGCTAACACATAGCTAGTTAGCAAGTTATGTTAAATCTATCTTATTTATAAATAAGATGGAATAAGTAAATAAATTTATCAAATGAGCAGGGGCTCATTGACAGGGGATCTGAGGTCACACACACACACACACACACACACACACACACACACACACACACACACACACACACACACACACACACACACACACACACACACACACACACACACACACACACACACACACCAGGAGCCTGTCTGTCACTAAGAGCAAACTGCAGAGGACATGCCAGGTCAAAGTTCCCGATGAAGCCGATGTGTCATCAAACACGGCCGCTGGAGATGCTTGGAATATTTTAAACGACAGTGAAGTACAATGAGCCACTTTTAGGACGGAGCTGCCATGTTGCGATGAGGTTCTTTGACCAGCTGTTAGGAAAACAAGCTTATCCAGCTCCCTGACCATCTGGACGTCCAGTCGCTGCCTGTCCAGAATCACCTGGACCCCTGCCTGCACTGGTAGGATGAACCTGTTCCACCAGGTGGAGAATTCAACTTTATTCTATCAGCAGAGAGGAGGATGAATACCCTACTGTATATTCTACCAGCTGAGAGGTGGAGAAATACATTTTATTCTACCATCAGAGAGGAGGATAAATACACTATATTCTACCGGCTGTGAGGTGGAGAAATACACTATATTCTACCAGCTGTGAGGTGGAGAAGTACACCTTATTCCACCAGTTGAGGGATGTGGAGGAATACAATATATTCTACCAGCTAAGAAAGGTGGAGAAGTACACTATATTCTACCACTTGAGAGGTGGAGATTCAACCCATCTTAACCAGGTGAGAGTTTATCTGGTTCTGTTCAGACAGAAATCGGTGCGTTGCATACCAACATTTTGTTGATTTCTTACGCTTAAGAAGAGATAGAGACTAGAGAGAGGGAATAACAAAAGAAATGGTAGGAATTGATTCTATATTCGAATGAAGACGGGAGCACTTTGGATGCCTAAGTGGTCTTGTGTCGATCGGCTAATGAAGGCCTTCAGTAACGCTCCCAGATTCAAGACATCCTGCGGTAATCTTTTCCTTTTGTTCAGCAGACCCTTTTCCTCTCAGACCCTCCTCCTGCAGGCGGATTGGTCTATCAATCCCCCTCCCATGTTCTGATTGGTCCGCTGGCTGTGTCAATCAAAGAGCAGCCGATACTAAACCACTGAAATGCGCTGTAAGGATCTATAGCTTCGTGAATCTTTTGAAAAACACATGCAAAAATAGCAAGTCTATAAGAGATAACACAGCATTTGAATAATACATTCTGTAAAGACCAATAGATCCCTTCTACTGTATTTCACAGAGTTTCTAAGTCCTTTAAACAGGTGGGGATCAGGGGTTGTCATATCATTTGGGACTGTAAACCACTTTAAGTAACTTGGATTGAACATTGTACCAATTAAAAGTAATTGACACCACCAATCCTATTTATATATATATGTCCCATATATATTAAATCCTCTATATTGAGCAAGCCAATTTTGCAAATGCCACGGGTTGCAAGATATGTGTACACAAGTCCAAACACATGCATGTTCTAGTTGTATACGGCACACACATTGTGTCTGTGACCGGACGTCTATATATATCCGCCAAACACTTTTCCAACACATTTGGTCTCTCTCTCCTTCTCTCACTCTCTCCCCCTTTCCATCTCTCTCTGTCGCTCTACCTCTCTATAGGAGCTCTCTTTCTTCTCACCTGGAGCAAAGCTTATTTCACTGGAAAATTGACTCTTCCATTCTGCACACCTCATCCCACCTCATCCCTCCACCACCACCTCTCCAAACCCGCCGCTATTGTAGTGCCCCTCAGCGCTAATCCAATTAGCTACAGGAAGAAAATGGAGCTAGCGCTCATTTTAGCTTGTCTCCTTCTCAGGGCGTGGGGAGGTGGAGGTGTTAGTGGTGGAGGGGTATAAATCAGTGCGCTTTATGGAGGATTGTAACCAGGGGGCAGGGCTAGCGAGGGAGGGGGGAACCTAGCATGCTAATCTAGCTAAGGCCCATGAGAACATAGTCTTGAAGTTGTGACACAATGTTGAAAACAATCCACCAGGCCCCAGACTTGACAGTAATGGAGCAATAGAAGAAGATTGGAATACACACAAACACGTAAACACGCACACACAAAGCCCTACCCTCTAACGAGATTTCTGATCCAAGTATAGACATTATTTGTCATGTGCACGTGGAATCGGCGAGCAGCAGTCATAACGGCGATGAAACGCTTGGGTGTCAGTGTTCCTCAACAGTGCAGAACGACAAACAGACAAGGAGCAAACAGAAACGTGGTATTTTTACCCACAAGCTGGTGATGAATTCACCTAAGTGCAAGTCAGTGCATGCCTTTTGCTTGTGGCGGAAGGCAGGTCGGTCCAACCAGGCTCAGTGTGGTTTTGTGCCTTGAACTGGCCGTTCAAACCGCCAAATCTCATTAGACTTACCCTGCTCTCTGGAAAATTCTGTGTGTCTACTTGTCTGCTGTACGTCAACTTGTGTATCTGCTTGTCTGTCTATCCCTCAGTCCATCTCTAACCTATCAAAATGTGTTGGTAGTGCCAAGCATAATACAAATAAACCCTTATCTATCTCCATCAATCCATCTATCTCTCCCTCTCGCCATCTATCCATCCACCCATCTCTCTCTCTCTCTCTCCCTCTCTCCCCTTCTTTCCCTCCCTCTCCCTCTCTCCCCTTCATTTCCTCGCCCCCGGCCCAGCCTCAGCATCCGTGCGGTGGCCATATTTACCCAAGCGCTTCAGCCCAGACCAGATGGCAGGGAAACAGCGTCTGCATCCCTCGACCGTGTGGGTGGCAGCGAGTTCAAAGGGGAGCGGCAGGAACCGTCAGCCCAACAGACGGACGGGCTGGCTACCACTTTAAAAACCCGTCGGCGTGACAACGGTAGCAGTTACAGTGGGAACATTTACTGTCACCGTCCCACGGTTCAACTTTTGACATCACATCTCTCGCATTCTCTGGGTTTGTGAGTTCGGGTTGGTGGAAATGATGATGAATGAAGAATAGGGAATAAGGAGAGAAAGGAGAATGGAGGTGCTTTTGTAAGTTAACACTAAACTGACTGGTGATGAATAAACATCTAACATTCCGTTACTATCTACATTTAAACAACACAGTAGTTTTAAATGACTAGCTGTGTTAAAAAACAAACTAGTTTTGTAGTTTGGGTTTTAAATAAGTAGCTAGTTTGAAATAACTAGTTGGGTTTAAATATCTAGCACGTTTTGTAGAAATATAATTATTATTTTTTTTTAAGTAAGTAGCTTAAAATGACTTGCAGGGTTTTAAACAATTCCCTTGTTTGAAATAACTAACAAATGTAGATCTATATTGTACACCTGCTACTAGCTAACACCCTAGGGTGCTGCCAGTGTCGCTGACCTTGCCCAGCCCTGACCTTTGGTGTGACCCAAGATTTTCAACATATAGCGGAAATAGCCCCCCAGTGTTTTAGCGCCTGGCCAGCCCTTGTCGAGCCGGAGATGTGTGAGAGCCTTGCTGGGTGTTTGGTAGCCGTTGGTGGGGTGGAACATGATGAGATCGACACGCAGAGGACACAGGCTCCCTCGAGGTTCTGTCGAGTAGCTAAGTTGTCAAGAACAGTCCGTCAGTGTTGAGAGAGTGTTTGTATGTTTTTCTGCAGTATTCAACAAAATGAGCACTTTTGTTTCTAGCTCAAATAAACAGTATGTATGCATGTGACTCAGATATATGAATGTATTGATCTCACATTTTGATGTTGTTTTGAATACTTCTCTTTGCATATGGATGGTTGCACATGGATGCTCTATTTTATTAAGGAGACAAAGAAAGTATTTAAAATGTTATATATTTTATTTTATATCTAATTTATATAGCTATACATAATTTGTGTATCTATTGATGTGTGTGGGGTTGGACTTTTTTGATTACTTTGTGAAAGTGTACCTGCGCCCATGCCAGCTGTCTTCATATTTAGCATTAATAAAAAACAGATGTAAACACTAACGGCAGGAAAGGACAAATTAGTCTTAAGTGACTTATCAAAAAGCTGCCAGCGAAATCAAATCCCCATCAGTGTCGATCCGCCCATGGAAGCTAGCAGATGTTGTCATCAAGATGGAGCCCATTCAGATGGAAATTACACATTCAGCGTCGCCGCCTCGACACGCCAGACTTTCCAGAGACGTGTATTTAACTTCAAAGAGGGATCTTTTTAAAACCGCCTTCCATTGGCATATTCCGGTCCCGCCAAGGACAGGATGTAGATTGGGCCTCTGTACGCGCCGCAGACATTTCCCGCTGCCGCATATCAGCAGTGGCATGTGCTTGGAGAGAAGATGGCGGAACAAAGCAGGTTAATTGAGACGATGACAGGGGAGCCTCATGTCCTTGTGAATCTGGGCTCGTTCTCGGTATGGACACCGGGGTAATTACAGTGCCACGGAGTGCCATCCGTCACGCAAACGTGCAATCACCGGGCAGAAGTCTGACAATTAAAGAGAAGCTAACGATATTTGGTTTTCATTAGTGTCGCCGAAGGTGTCTCGAATGTCATTTCTCTCCTCGCCCTGGCCGTGTTCCCAACACCCAGAGCTGGTCACCCATTGGACAAGGCACACCGTGTTTAGTGGTCATTCAGAAATTGTGCTTGGTTGTCATGACAAAGGGACCCAAATGCAATGGGGCCCCTCGAGAAAAATAAGCTTGTTCTAACGACATCATGTGTATTTTTATATATAAAGTTGTTATTTTAGTTATAAAAGTTCATGTTATATTTAGTAATGTTGTAATTAAACAGATGCTGTTATGTCTGATCAGGTACGGGGTTAGGGCATCTTTCTCAAAGATACCTAAGAGTAGACTGTGGACATTGGGGTACAAACCCAGAAACTTCAGTCAAAGTCCCGCACTATCTTGCCCTTACCTCTCAGCAGTGGAAGAAGCTGTTGGTATAAAGACAAATTGTTCTATTCCTCTCCATCCCTTCCTTTGCCTGATATGTACCTTAAACAATAGATCGGTTGCCCCTATTGAATCACAAGATATTGCTCATTTCAGTAAACATACATCATGCTGTAAGCCCCCGAAAAACTTCATACGCTTCCAATCATTCTCCGAAGTGTGTGTGCTGCGCACCAATTTCAGGAGGGCCATCAATATTTGATGTGTTCTTGGACTAAAGATCCAGTTACCGGCTGTGTGAATAAAAAATGTCTGAGAAGGAAATCATTGCCTTTAAAACACTGGTTATCAGCATTCACCCCATTCATATTTTATACCTATAGGCCTACTTCACTTTTACTTCATAAAGAGAAATCTCTTTCTTGTAGGCAAATGTTCCCTACTTTTGTTGTATTTTTATGAAATGACCCAATTGCCTTTTCATACAAGTTTTACTATACAGAGTGACCATGTCATACTGCACATTTCATAATATAACACTTTGACTTTGATTCCTAATCTTCAGCTATATGGTTACATTGAGAAAACTGTTTAAAATGGGATTCTGTGTTTGACAGCAGCATCACTGAAGGAGCATTGCAGTAAAATGAACGCCCTGTCCGAAAGTAATTGAGGCCACTGAAATATTGAGATGAAAGGCGAAGGAAAACCGACCTGGACATTTAAATTGGACCATAGCGAATCAGCACCTCAAGAGTGCGAACTGCCATATTGTCAACACGGTGGTTTGGGAGCATGCCTATGTTCCCACTGCCCTATGTTCCCACTGCCTTATGTTCCCATATTTCTAATTTATTTTTTAAAAAAATGAGGGCCTATCCCACAGCCCTATGTTCCCACATTTCACTGGCACTGTTGGATCATGCCTCACTTGAGCCACAACATCTTGTCGGAATTGAGCTAGGGTTAGCCCTAATCCTAACCCTAACCCTGTCTGCTATGCTTTTCACCTAATATTGGAGAAAAGGTACTCATTAAATTATAGAGTGGAAGTGCATCCAAAAAATCGACTTGGAAGATAGGGAATTGAGGGAAATATAAGGAACACAAGACCTCATTTTGAAAATGCCCTAGAAATGTGGGACCATAGTGTTTCATTCTGAGAAAAATAGTAGAAATAAGAAAAATCATAGAGCTGTGGGAACAAAGGGCTGACCGCAGTGGCCTTCTGCAAGCTAGAAAGCTAGCTTATTTAGCATTTGATCAGCAGCTTCGTTTGGCATCAGACCTATGATCAGTGTAGGGTGGATTCATGAAGGGAATTGTAGTGTAAATGTTTAAGCCACTTCCATGAGAATTAAACGATGCTAATGCAGCTAGCCTTAACCAATAGCATTGAAATTTAGCCTGGGATACCAAACAATTCTGTGAGCACATGTCTCAGGTCTAGGTCAAGTATTGAGTCATGAATACCAAGTCAAAGTCAGGTCAAGTCTTCTATCATTGTTTGCCAAGCAAGTCTCAAGTTTTCAAGTTTTCGACTTAAGTCACGGTATATTACTCGAGCCCCACTCCCCTGAAAATA
>OOFH01040720.1:1288-20438 GCA_900323355.1 Merlangius merlangus
GTGTACCCATTCTGTATGCTTGTGGAGGCAGAATCCTCATTCTGTTTTCCCACCCAGCTCGCGTTAAGAACCAAGAAGACTGAAGGTGTATAAGGTAGGGGTGCAACGGATCACAAAACTCACGATTTGGATCGTGTCACGGTTTTTTTCAGTCACGTTTCTGATCATTTTTCGGATCAACAACAACAAAAAAGACAAGAAAAAAAGGGGCTTTAAATACAATCTTCAAATGTGTAAAAACAAAATAAAGTGAACAATTAGGTAATAATCCTGTCCACATAAAATAAAAACTTATAAAAAATAATTTAAACAAAATAAAGTCCAATCTGGGGCATTATTGCTTCTTCTTTTTAACATGGATAGTAAATAAAATAAAAACTGTGTCTAAAGGAAGCACGGCAGACCTGGATATACAACTTTAAATTCAGGATGTCTGCATTGCCTGGGGAGACTTTAGAGTCTACACTCTCCCAAGGTAATGCAGACATCCTCCTTTTATTTTTTTTCATCAAGTATCGTAGCGTAATAGTGTTTCTGTTGTGTTTTATTTGGCATTTTGTAAATCCATTGACTTCTGAAGACTCATTGCTCGTTGACCGGAAACAAATAGGGGTGCTGGTTGTAGTCTCTTCACTCGGTTCTAGCCCTACTGTTGATACGGAGAACCGAGTGAAAAGACTACAACCAAACTTAAACAGACAATTCCGGGTCCGGTTTCCGTTTCAATGGGATTTACGAAACGCCAAATAAAACGTAACAGAAACTGTTCGCTACGATACTTGATTAGGAACATCAACAAACACCACTTACCACTCGATGAGTTGCACATTTCTGAAACCAAACGTTTAGGGTTGTTTTGAGGACCTCATTCTGAGCAGGCAGGGGCGAACTGAAATGAGCCAAACACCTGAGAAGGGACAAATAGTCAACATTTCGGTGTGTCAACCACTATATTTCATCCTAGACAAACCAGAAAGGGGGCTCAATGTGCTAAATAACGTAATTGTCCTTTAAACATGTGCTGATCACGTAAACGCACAATTTTCTTTCCACTTTTTTTTTTTTATCAGCCGATCCGCGGATCACTTGCGTCCCGAACCGTGAGGGTTGATCCGTACGGGTAACCCGTGAACCGTTGCACCACTAGTATAAGGCCAATTCTACCAATGATCCTTTGACATGAAAGTAGTCAACACATAATATTGCTGACGAGCTATGACAGTGCTGGTTTTGAGTTGTATCTTTATATCAACAAAAAACTGTGTTTTAATTAATCCTTTGTTAATGATGAACCATGATGTCAATCAAAGTTCCTAATCAAACGAAAGGTCTCCAAATACTTGATGACCCTTTTTAAACCTTCACAACAGGTGTCTTTGGTTGCCCGACAACCGTTGCCAATGTGGAGACCGTCGCCGTGGCGCCTACGATCTGCCGACGCGGGGGCTCGTGGTTCCTGGGCTTCGGCCGGGAGAGGAACTCGGGCACCAAGCTCTTCAACATCTCCGGCCACGTCAACACCCCCTGCACGGTGGAAGAGGAGATGTCCATCCCTCTCAAAGAACTCATCGAGCGACACGCAGGTAGAGCGCCGGTCCTTTTACAAAAACATTAGAATTATTTATGATTTTTTTTTTTTTCTTTTACCCCCATTTGCAAAAAAACGATGCTCACGCAAAAAAGCTTTTCTGCCAGGAAGTGGCCCAAAGTAGTTTGGCACATTGACTGAAACCTCCTGCCCTATTCCAAGCCTTTTAACTCGCGTCTTTCACAGTTGTTACGGGGACGAGTTCCATTATTATTTATGTGCTTTAACACGCCTCTTGCTCTCAGGTGGCGTGCGCGGCGGCTGGGACAACCTGCTGGCCGTGATCCCCGGCGGCTCGTCCACGCCCCTCATCCCCAAGAGTGTGTGCGAGGACGTTCTCATGGACTTTGATGGCCTCCTCCAGGCTCAGACGGGCCTGGGCACCGCCGCCATTATTGTCATGGATAAGTCTGTAAGTTCAGATTGGGGGGGATGGGGCTTGAACCTTTCAAAACGTTTAAGTCAAGATATGAGCCAGGATCCCTCCAAAGCACTACCATGTTACCCACCACCTAACTTTCCATCTAAAATAAAACAGTTTTGAGTTTGATTTCCAGTGAGACAGTACAGATGTGTCATCTTCACTTGATTTAAGATTGGGATATCCGCTTGTCATTGCAGACGGACATCATCAGGGCCATTGCCCGCCTGATAGAGTTTTATAAGCATGAGAGCTGTGGTCAGTGCACACCATGCAGAGAGGGTAAGGAGTCAATGTCTTTAAACCCTAACTCTATGTCTCTACACTTCCTGGTGGGGAAACTTCATCCCACCAGGAAACTTCTTCAATAGTGTTGTTGCGGTTGGTTGCCCATATTCATTATCACATATTGAACTAAATATGTACCTATTTGATGTAGTTGTTTTGAATTACTTGTTTGTTGGATCTTCAATGTAGAATAATCGTCACCTGAAATCTCCTCACTATATTCACACTTCTGTTCATATGTTCATTTATTCAATGTGTTGTTGTTTTGGCGGTAGGAGTGGACTGGATGAACGACATGATGTGGCGCTTTGTGCGTGGTGATGCCAAGGCAGCAGAGATAGACATGATTTGGGAGATCAGCAAGCAGATTGAAGGGCACACCATCTGTGCGCTGGGAGATGGTGCCGCCTGGCCCGTACAGGTAAGCATCGTATGGTTGGTTTCAGGCACGGGTGTGGATCGCTGTGGTTCTTCCATGCTCTGAGCTGGAAGAGTTGGTGTATTATTTAAAGGTGCAGGCAGGCAGGATTGGCATATTGAAGCTGGCTCCAGGCTAAAAAAACCCCACCTACTTCCTCTCTCTAAACCCTGCCAACCTTGAGGCTCACAAATGGTGTTCTTGGAGTCTTACTGTGAGATTTCTCTGCACACACACTTAAGTCAATTTCTATTGGTATAGTGTTCCATTTTTAAACCTCTCCAATGTTCCCCTTTCACCTTGTTATTTTTATACTTTTCTTGTTGTTTAATTCTTGACTCCTGATTTATTTTATAAATACAATGGCTGCAGGGAAAATGTATAATGGTGCATGTTTTAGCTCCCTAGTTGAATCTGAAGAACCGACCACTTGAATAAAGCACAATTCCATTTTGCTTCCACTCTACAGGGACTCATCAGGCACTTTAGGCCTGTGATGGAGACCCGCATTGCAGAGTTCCAGCAGGCCAAGCAGGCTTCTGCTTAAGGACCCCTCCCCTCCGTCTTTCCTTGACCTACTGTTTATCCAATCCACCCAGATGCATTTCCTTTGCATTGACACATTATTTAAATTTTAAAACAATGGGCCGTTTGTCACCTCATGACTTTCCTGCCTTCATATGTCTGCCTTGTTTGAATTTGCCAATAAAGTTATATGAACCATAACCCAACGATGACATTTTAGTGTATATATGATTGTATGATTACACATTAAAATGGAAATTCAACATGCCTTTTCTGTGATTAATTATCAATCTTGCTCTCTTTTGGGAAGAGTTGTTAAGCAAATGGCCCTGGAAATATTTATTTTAATTCAATATATTAGGGCATTATAAGGTCACTTGTTTTTTGATGCAAAGTCAAGCAATATCCAACAGGAAACCTAAGGTGGCAAAAGGGGTCGAGCAATATTAAAGCGTGGCGTAAAGCGCTCCCTCTTGCTGAGCAGGCTGGTACTGTTTCGCGGGGTATCCTGGTCACGTGACTGGAGAACACAGTCGCCATTACCCCGACTCCCTGGTAAGATTGGGTTTTAAACCCATGTTTCTAACAACCACATTCGGATTTTTACGTAGGTAACTAGTTTACTTTGTATGACGTCTAGCTTCATTCCGAGATTGTGCGACACATTTTCCTTCTATATGTACCGATCCTCTATATATCCTTTGTACGTATTATTCTCGTCGGTCCTAAAACACTTAGTGTGGCTTTTAAAATTGCATGCATGTACAAAAGCTAAGTTTGATGGTTATTTCTGCGCCTTAAAATATATCTATGCTCATTGCACATTTGTTTGTTTACGACGGTTACAGCAGGCCTTCCTCTGTAGTCTGTCCAACTTTACGTTAAATCTGTTACGTCTTTAGAAAATACCATGCATACTGTCATTCTTTGTTATTCTTCCAACTGACAGTTTCTTCCCTCCACCGTGATGATATAAACTCTTTGGAGAGGTTGACAGCCAAAGGGGTTCTTGCTGGGACAACCTTGAGGGAGGGTCTCCCTTCTCGGCCGCACTGTAAGATGAACGGGAACCAAATAGGTATTTATTTGTTCCTTAACTCTTATTTACTCTTTAGGGGTATCTCATACTATGTCAATTCGGTTCCAGCATTAGATGATCAGATGTATGAAATGAAAAACGGGGACATTTGTAGTTTAGCTGGCAATATATAAACACAATATCGCATGAGGAGGGAATGGGGAAGCATTCACATTATATTTATTATCATGATTGATGTAACGTGAGTACTGTCAAAAAGGATTCGGCAGTATTCAATAATAAATGGACCAAGATGAAATAAATGCGTTTTAGGTAATTACGCTCATAAGTATCCCCGCCTCCAGCAACATGATTGGTTGAAACAAAAATGAAGCGAAAATTTGGGTGAAACACAGATTTGACCTCGTCTGCCATATGCCTTTAGATATTAATCTAAAGTATGATTTGTAAGACTTCGTACAATGCGCCAGCCACACCTAATACAAACAGTGCAGCACCGAGACATGGTATAATCAGGGGGAAATATCTCACTCAATCATAAACACAAAAACCTGTCAGCCAGCAAGCTGTGGTTCTCTGGCTTGTGGTGGTCCCAATACAATCACATTTTTGTTCTGCCAAATTACCCCGGGTGCCAATTTTATGTTTATCCAAAATGATTCAACAGTCAGCTGTGTAACTGAGAGTCCTCTTGCATTTCAGATAAAGAGCATCATGAGTGTCGGCAATGCTTCATCATATTTGCCAACGAGCGGTCAATGCTTAGGCACAACAGAAAATTCCATAAGGAGGAGTACATGCAACTTCTCCAAAAGGTGAGTTTCCCCCACAAGCTGAGTTAAGCCTAAAAAATATATATATCCTAATATACATAAATCATTCTAGTCGATATTTATTATCCTGCATCCTTAAGTTTACTTTACTCTAAATATCGATTAAATTGCAATCTCTGCTCAGTGTCTTTCGCTGCTCATGCAAAAAAAAAAGTGTCCAAAATGTGCTCATAATGGTCAGCGACAATTTATCTTTCTGCAGAACAATACAGTGTTCCTGTGCTACAAGTGTAACCAGAGATTTCAGACGTCCGCGAAGCTGCGTCAACACAATCTGTCCCATGGCACAGACGACAAGCCCTTCCGCTGCGAAATCTGTCGAGAAGGCTACTCAAAATTTGCAGAGGTGATTACAAAGGAGGGACGCTCAATGCTAGTCACTTTATTTAGGTTGTTTTCTATAAATAGTTTATAAAGGGTGGCAGTGGCTCACGAGATAGAGCAGGTCATCTGGGGACCTGAAGGTAGCCAGCTCCCCCTAGCAAAGTATAGAGGTGTAGGTGCAAGACACCCAACTGCTCCCGACGAGCTGGCTGTTTCCTTGCATGGCTGACACCATGCTGACACATCTTGCTTGTGTACGTTTCTCACTGCTGTCCTTTGTTCTCCTACAGTTGCAGACACACCGGCGGGAGGTGTGCCCGAAGCGGAAGTTTCACTGCAGGGTCTGTGGGATGAATTTCCAGAACCTAGTCTCCCTCGAGACGCATAAGTCCAAACATCTCCCAAGGAGGCGTGGCCGCCCGGCCAAGAAGAAGGAGACTGAGTGGGGGACCACAGACGAGGAGACCATGTCCCCAGAGAAGGAGGATGAAGAGGAGGAGGAGGAGGAGGAGGAGGAGCTAGACGGCAGAGCAGAGGACAAGACAGCATCATGGTCCCAACCATTGTGGACACCAGACAAAGAGACCATGGTGCTGGAGGAGGTGGAGCTAGACGGCAGAGCAGAGGACCAGAGAGCATCGTCGTGGA
Organism: Merlangius merlangus; assembly: GCA_900323355.1. Lineage (NCBI taxonomy): Eukaryota > Metazoa > Chordata > Actinopteri > Gadiformes > Gadidae > Merlangius > Merlangius merlangus. The sequence goes on from OOFH01040720.1 coordinate 7,373, forward strand.
CCGCAGACACGAAGACCATGGTGCCCAAGGAGGAGAAGGAGGACCAGAGAGCACCGGGGTCCCCAGACATGAAGACCCCGGTGCCTGATAAGGAGGCACAGGGACGGGCCTCTGAGAGCCAGCAACCAGTATACAACATCCCATGCTCTGTGGATTACTGTGACCTCACCTTCCCTTCAATTGAAGCCCTGAGGGTGCACAAGAAGGACGATCACAGGCCCCAGCCCGCCCCCGAGTCGACGACCCCAGAAAATAAGACCATTGTGCCCAAGGAGGAGGAGGAGGAGGAGCAGGAAGCAGATGGCAGAGCAGAGGACCAGAGGGCATCGAGGGCCCAGACGTCCAGTCCACAGGGGAGTGCCTTTGAGAGCCAGCTCCCCACAAAGCGCGGCCAGCTCACCACGGAACATGGCTGCCCAGCTAAGAGAATGGCCACCGTGCCGGGGACTGCAGACATGAAGACCACGGTGCCCAAGGAGGAAGAGGAGGAGGAAGAAGTAGACGACAGATCAGACGCCCAGAGAGCGTTGAGGGCCCATATGTCCAGCCCGCAGGGACAGGCCTCTGAGAGCCAGCAGCCAGGGCACAACATCCCATGCCCTGTGGATAATTGTGAGCTCACCTTCCCTTCTCTGGAAGCTCTGAGGGTGCACAAGAAGGACGTTCACAGGCCCCAGCCCGCACCAGAACTTGCTCCGCTACTCCTTCCCTAGCTGTGGGAAGAACTGTTGTTAGAGAAACAAAGTCACTGCTCACCAGTAGAGGCCACTGAAGTCAATGATTGAATATAAACAAACATAATACAGAGGGGAGGGGGGGAAAGGGCCATTACCGTGTTCCAGTGAACATGCATTCTTCACTGGAACACAGTTTTGTTCAGATACAGAATTTTCCAAATTTGCAAATCCAATTTCTGCTTCAACAGAGACAATTTAATATAAGGACTGTTTTGCAGTGTGTACTGTAGAAAAAAGCATATAGATTATGGGATTGTATGGTGCCACCTAGTCCTACCCAATAACAATTATATGGTGATACATTGACTCAATGCCATACTTATTTTCAAGAAAGTTTTCATTTACTTCTAAATAAAGCTATAGTGATGTATAATTTATTACAGTGTCCATATTTTCCTGTAAGCAGGCCTTGTTTTACCTACACATACCTAGGTATTTGGAGCATTTCGTTTTTTATATTTTTATTGTGGGGAAACCATGGATTATATAACTCAGCTGGTCATCCTTATTTTAAATTACCCAATGATTGTATTATTGTGGTTTGCCATATTATTTTTATGGTTCTATGTGACCAATTGTTACATTTGACAAAAACTATGTTCATTAAACTTTCTTGGTTTTGAATTAATCCTATTGTTTACATTTGTAGATGGTTGTTTGAGAACAAAAAGTGGCAGTATCTTACTTAATTCATCTATATTATGCACCGTGTTTGTACGGTTATGTTTACTAGTCTCAGAAATAAATGTTACGTCGAAGTATATGACTGATGATGAAATTCTCCAAAATGTAGACAGCTAGTGGTTGGACGTCGGCCTCTGGTTGGCCCCATACGCTGTGCTGTTCTGAGAGACTCGCTTTCCCATAATGCAATTAAACTTCCTTCCTAGCTCGCGCTTTTCGTCCAGCTTTCCATCTTGCCTCTGCTCTACATCACGGCACACAGCCAGCGCTCTGTACTGGTGGTGGTTGTTGTTGTAGAGAATAATGGCGGCATCGGGAGGCGGATTATCATCTCCCACTAATGTCACAGTCCTAAACAACCAGGGCCAAGCACGGGCTCGCTTCCCTGGTCGGCCGTGGTCAACTCGAAATCGGCTTCGGTTCGAGAAACGTCCCCAACGCGGAAGGTTGGGTTCTGACTGTGGAGATGTGACCCTCGGAGGGCCGAGGCCCATAAACATCGGACTCACTTTGAGCGAGGATCCTTCGCTACTGCGCCTACTCGGTGTAACTGAGAAGTATGGGCGCCAGAAAGATGCGGGATTTGAGTCGAGCGGGAGTGAAGAGGTGAATGAGCTATTGTTACTCGGTCAGCTACAAAGTGTGCAGATACCCAATAGAGATCATGATCTCTTATTTATATTTTTGAACAATATGGGACGGATATTGACGTTTCGCTGCTAGCCCTTCTGCACAGCAGGGGAAGTGAGCGAACACACAGTGGATAGTAGTAAGCTAGATGCTACCAGGGTATGCCCCAGATAGACTGGCTGACCAGTAATCTACCAACACTACTGATCTATACTTAAAAATGATATGCACAATTTTTGTTTATACCAAACTGAACCAGAATCTTTGTGAGCTAAGGCTAATCGCCCACCGCCTTGCGTGGTTTGGGCGGAACAATTGGCGGTAGTGATAGATGGGAAAACACGAATACAAGTTTGTCATGTCGTTTGCTAGTCGTATAATCTGCAACCCCTTCATAAATACAAAGTGGTGTGGATTGCGTCAAAGCCAAAACACAGTCCTTATACATAGACAACGTTTTTAACACGTTGCACCTGTCAGCTGAATGCCCTGTTTTGAATACACTGATGTGGTTTAGATTGGCCAAAATTTGTGCATAGTACGTTTGAGGATGAGTATTTATATCTGCATGTTTACTTTCTGTCATTTTTCCATGTTGAGGATATGATATGGCATGACGTATATTGTTTATATCCTATTTTGATTGATATCTGCATCGCTAAATAGACAGGCTATTTCAAATCCCTTCTCGTTATTCTATGAAACCCCAACATGTCAACAGCTTGTTTACAAAGTGTGTCTTGTGAACGTTGGAGCAAGAACATTCAGCCTAAACATAAACGAGCAATATTCCAGTATTTTTTAAGACTGTCAGAATGGGTCTATGATTTCCATACTGTTTGATAAACTAGTTAATTGGATGGAGCCATTTCCCAAAGCACTTGGATCGACCGAAAATACAGTCGCTGTACAGTTTAAAGTAACTCTAAATCTACAATTTCAAAGGAAATTCAGTGGGCTGTATCAAAGAAGAACGTTCTGCATTCTAAAAATATTATAGCCTATAGCATATTATAGCCATATTTTATGTTTCCTGTAAAAGTAATTCAATTTAATAGTTGGCTGGCAAGGCCACCATAACCTTACCAGCCATCTGAACCTTTAATGTGGTTGAACCTGCCTATGGCTGGCCAAGAGGGACAACCAGAGAAACCATATACGGTGTCAATAAAGTAGACTACTCAATGAAAGTGCATGGACTCACTGATGCAATCTATTTGGATTTGACTGAGATGCAGCCCTCTTAATTCCTCCACTCCAGTATGCCTCTCGTCGGTTACTGGTCTTCAAGTTCTCTCAGGAGTTTGTACTTAAACCAGTGTGCCCCCTTTTAATGCAAATATCGACTTCTGAAAGATGCTAGTCGGAAGTTGTTTTGCCATCATGGTCGACTTTTTTTAACATGTTTTTTTCTTCATTATATGAAGACTTTGAAATGCGTTTGTGGGTGCATAATATGCATAATATTCTTTATTTTCCTGTGTTATGGGATAAGTTGGTTTTATCAGAGGTCTGTAAAATATGTGGTACAATAAATTTGGCACAATCAAATCCTTTTCATACAATCCACTACTGGATTGTGTTTCTTGAAAACACTGTTTCTTGAAGACAACGGATATATATGATGCTCTGCTGCAGACCATAGGAATCTGTGAAGTGTTTAGTTGAAAGATTCAGAGCCATGCAGGAGTCATGATTGAGGTTTACGTTGTATTTGTGGTCCAGTATGATTATAATCAAGTGTTGAAGATGCTGATGTTTTGTATACGACTATTATTACACAAACTTAAACACGTGTACAAAAGAAGGTCATGACAGTTGTATTATGATGTTTCTTTCTATCGTAGCCATGGCGACCCAAGCACCTGGTTAACACATATGTACCCGGTTAACTCATGATCGGCTTTTGTTACCAGATCCCTGCGAGGCAGTCAAAGGCAGACACGGCTCTGTTTAGCTAGCATCCCATTACAAAGCTGAACATTTATTTTTAAAACTTTCAAATAAATCAATACTGTTTTCTTCTTTTTTTTTAAAGGAGGAAGATTTCACTGGATTTGGGACACAAACAGTTTGTTCCCATCAGCTTCCGGGAAGCTCTCCTCTGTCATCACCTACCCCGGCCAAGCCTCCTCCAGCCCCCGACCTGTCCCCACAATCCAAGCCGCTGATTGGAAAAATTGTGCCACGGAGCCCCAAACCCACTCTGATTGGAAAAATTGTACAGAGGCCTCATAAAGAAGGCTGTGGTGATACAGTCAGAGTACCCGGTTCTCGGTTATCCATTAAGCTGCCTGCCAAGCAGGTAACCCCAAGTCCAGGCACCGAAAGTACCGGAAGGCAATCCTCAGGCTCCACACAGACAAAAGTAGCCCCGGGGTTGCAGCGCAAAGCGGCCACAAAAGAGCACACTACTCAGGGTTCTACCTCAGCCGCTGGCACCAAACAGGATAAGCTTGTGTGTACCCTGACAGTTGTCAAGGGCAAAGGGAGAGGCTCCAGGCTGAAAGGGGCCGGTAAGGGCTCAAAGCACGCCCAGGCAGACCAAAGCTCTGGGAAGGGGACCAAGGGGTCTCGGCATCAGCCAAATGAGTCTGAAGGCCCTTCGCAATCCCAAACTCCTACCAAGAGACGGCAGAAGAAGAAGGTGGAGTTGGACATCGGGGCTTCCCCTGAGGGTGAAGCCCTTAGTGGACAGGCGGCGCCAACGCTCTCCCAGGGGAAAGCAGAAGATTCCCCCAAGAAAAAGCCATTGTTCGGAAAAGTCAAAAAATCGCTGTTCGGGCGACGACAACAGCAGCATAGCAAACCCGCTCAGAAATTGGGCGGCATTAAAATCCGGCGCGTGTTTTACACCTACGTCCCTGAGCTTGTTCCAGCTTCTCTGAATCAGGAAGTGGAGGCCCCGCCGCCGCAGGGGCATAGCTCCAGCAACTCCGCCGCACCTGTCGTCAGCGCTAGGTCTTCCCGGGTCATTAAAGCCCCCAAAAGATTCCTGGATGAGGAGGACGCCGTCCCAAAGAGATCCCTGCTCAAATCGGGGTCCATGTTGGAAGCTGGAGGCTCTGCGCAGAGTCCAAATTCCAGCCACCTGGAGGTCTACAAGAACCTCAAGAAGCTGACGTCCAAACTGGCCGAGAAGAAGAAGGGCCCTTCAGGCGCCAAAGGGGAGGACCTGTGTGCAGGCTCCGGCTCGACCCCTCCGGTCCGGAAGAGACGCAGGTCCAAGATAAAGATGGAGGAGGTGGACACGCCAGGGGTTGTGAGGAAGCTCGCTGTGTTGCTGAACATCAAGGCCAGCGCCGTGCACGGCCAGGTGCCCTTGAGCGAGCCAGTAGTGGAAGGAGCACTGGATACAGATGCTCAAAGTAAGAAAAGGCCCATTTCCTCTTCTGCTCTCAAGATCAAATGTGTATTTTCAGAAACACTAGCCCGCTTCACACCAGTGACACCTATTTGTGATTATTGGAAGTAGGCCTGCTCTGATACTTTGGAAACCGTGTGGATTTGGTAACTTCTAGGCTGTATTAAAGCACTGCTGTAACCAAGTCGAACTCGGAACGAAAACTGTGCCGTTATATTGTCGTTTTGCGATAACGTGAATGTTTTATCCACTTGAACCACTTTAGAAAACGAGTCCGTTTTTTAAAAACTAGTTTCTGCAGCTTTGGTCTCCACCTTCTACGTTTACAAGCAGAGAAAGACACGCACTATGAATTGACTCTTACTTTTTCTTTTTTTCGTATATTTGCATGTTTTCGGATATTTGCTTGGAAACCTAACGCTTGAAATTATGTGTTCAGACCAGCCCTAATGTAATGTTGGAAGCACTGCAGGACTGACCTGAGTCTGTTAACCATCCCATGTACTGTTTGAAACACTGGGAGACTGACCTGAGTCTGTTAACCATCCCATGTACTGTTTGAAACACTGGGAGACTGACCTGAGTCTGTTAACCGTCCCATTTACTGTTTAAAGCACTGGGGGACTGACCTGAGTATGTTAACCGTCCCATGCAGTGTTTGAAGGCTACCTCGAGGCTCAGGACAGTGGAGATGTAGCAGAGGCCAGTGGCCAGAGCCAGCGGATGAGCCTCACGGGAGCCAATAGGAGGATGCTTCACCTTTTGAAACGAGCCAAGGTCCAGCTCATCAAGATAGACCAGCAGAAGCAGCTGAAGATGGCCCAGGTAATATTCTCTTGTCAACCTGGAAAGTATCGTCAAGAAAAACCTTCAGTCATGTTTTTTAATATTCACAGATTTAGAATACAGCAGATTTGTGAATTGTATTGTCATTGTTTAATACAGATTAACAATCTGCATTCCATATACTCAAACCAAGCTCAAAAGTTTCCTCGGGAAGTTGAGGTTAGTAAGGCAAGGCAAGGCAACTTTATTTATATAGCACTTTTCATACACAAGGCAGACTCAAGGTGCTTCACATATAAACACTGTCATACAATTAAATCAAATTAAATAATAGAAAATAAAACATATGCAAAAATTTAGTAAAATAGATAGAGAATAAAGGCAAAGTTTAAAAAGCATTTTAGAAAGTATAATGTGTTTTAAGATCAGATCAACATTCTCTCTGGTACTCCAACCCGGCCTAAAGGAACTTGGTCCTTTCTCTGGGACTCCAACCCAGATTCTGGGACTCCGACCCGGATTCTAGGGTCTCAAACCCTTATCCTTTCTCAGATCATGTATCTCTCTCTTTTTCTTTTTTTAAGTGCAATGTATTTAAGATTTAGCGGAAAGCTAAAGCAAGCATAAAAGTCATCTGTAAACTAACACATTGTTAGAGCCTAAGGTTTTGGTTCCCCTTTGTCTAATGCATAGTTGGGGTCAAGAGAATCAGGAATGGTGGCAAGTGGTAGGCGGAGACGGAGGAGAGCAGAGAAATCCACCGATGAAGGCAACACTCAGGTAATTTTAGAAAGTTTTTTTCGCAAAAATGACATCCATGTTGAGAATTTCTATTTGGCGTTTATACTTGGGGTTGGTAATCGTTTGGGTTTTATCCGATACTTGTGCCTACTCTGTACTGTTCAAACAGTTCCGGTGCTAAAATGGTTCTCGAACCGGTACTTAAAAAACGAAACCGCACACACTTGCATACATGCACGACTTGTTATGAGTTTCACATTAAGCAGAAAGTCAGCGGACACTGAGTTGAATGGCAACAGTGTTTGCTAGCCTACTTGATATGCAAGATTTACGGTTGGCATTAAATTACTCGACTTACCTGAAGAGGCTGCTGTGAGTGCTGTGACTGATACATATATTATTATTATATTATATATTAATTACTTGCTGAAAGCAGGCAGGCACGCATCATGGCGCAACATTACTGCCAAAGTCATATTAAGTAATATAAGGCAGGTGCGCAAGGCAGCCCAGGAGACGCAAACATTGTTTTCAACCGCTTGGTACCGCGCTGTATTAATTCCCAAGTTTTGAAAAGAAAAAGTATTTGAAGCGAATAACAACTCTGTTTTATTTTTGATTTGTTTATTTGGTTTCGAACAGAAAGTTTTGGATGCATGCATCCGCTTTGAGTTTGTTTGTTTGTTTGTTACTTAAAATTACATTCTCACACACACACTCACACTCACACTCACGTTCACCTACTACAACCTGCCGATCATCAAGTAAGTGATGCCACAGCGCGTTGACAAGTCCGCCCCGAGTCTGGAGGCGCCCATAAGCTTTATGGTTTATATGTTTGAAAGCCGTGACACACTCTTTTACCAGTTGGCCTGAAATACCACGCCTCGCAGTCATGGACCTATGAAGAAAGTCGTAGTCGCACCATGCGTGTTTAGCGCAACATTGAAAAGGGTCCCGTCTGAAACAGTGTCGCGCGGCGCTGCGTTCCGAACGTTGTGTAATCAAATACAACGGTATGGCGGTATATAAAAAAAAATCAGTTCCTAACGAAAATACACACCGCTATTCAGTGAACCGGTATAGCGCCCAGCACTAACGCAAGTTGACGCCGCAACACCATGGGGGCGGGGCAGGGGGCGTTAAAAAACGTCAGGCACCGTTATGAGGAACCGAAATGTGCGTTCTTATTTGATCTCGTTACAACCGTTGGAACGTCGGAAACCGGTTCCCTACTGAAACCGAGTTTCGGTGCTCAACCCTATTTATACTGCATTCTGTGGGATCCTGGTTGCATGTATCTACAGTCATGGTTTCACCGCAGCCCTCTCTTTGCTCCGAAATGATTTGGAAACACTGAATATCTTAAGAATAAAACCTATCCCTCAAAGTTCATTGCATTTAATATTCTGTTGCCCGTGGTAATCCCTCTCATCATAGTCTGAATGAACCTGTGAAGGTTCATTTTCTGCTGCCAGTTCTCACATCACCTGCGTCCGGCTGTGTTCCCCCGTGCAGGAGCAGCCACTCGGAGGCCCCAGGATAAAGCACGTGTGCCGGGCAGCCGCGGTGGCCCTTGGCCAGCCCCGGGCCATGGTGCCGGACGACATTCCCCGACTCAGTGCCCTGCCACTCCACGAGAGAGAGGGCATCGCGCTGTTGCCCGTCGCAAAACGTAGGCCAACACCGCCCCTTTCCTCCCCCAAAAATGTGTGTTGAATGTCTTACTTTGCACATTCATCTGTCGTTTCTCGCTCACTCCCTTATCTGTCTCCCTGGGTGTCTCTCTGACTCTGTCTTTGTCTTCCCTCACCACCTCCATGTAGTCGAGGAGGGCAGGGACGAGGACGGCTCCGGCCAGGAGAGCGCTCAGTGGGAGCCCCCGGAGAGCCGAGTCCAGAGGCGGTGGAAAAGGGGCCGCATCCGCTCGCGCCGCTGCGGGGTGTGCAGGGGCTGCCGGGTGCAGAAGGACTGCGGCACGTGCACCAACTGCCTGGACAAGCCTAAGTTCGGGGGGCCAAACACCAAGAAGCAGTGTTGCATGTGAGTGGGCATTCCCGGCTGACCTTTTAAGCATAGGTTAAAGGTCAGTGGCCCTACCATGTGAGGCCCAGACCCCTGGCACGGTGTGGTAAATGGCCAAGCGTTTGGTTTGGGTAAAGCCTCTCAGGATGGGACACGTCCAATTGGCTTTATACTGCTATCGTATGCCTTTCATTTGGAGGATAATCTATCATAAATATATGCCACAAACATGCTACTCTTTTTCGAAAAAGTAGGATGTATAGATTGGATTAAGTCATTTCACATTTCATATGTCATTCATATTTTCCAGAAAAAAGATGCAAAACTATGCTCAAAATAACCTGCGTTTCTCTCCCACCAGACACAAGAAGTGTGAACGGATCGAGAAGGGGAAAGAAAGCCGTATCATGAGACCGTTTAAACGTACGTATACGGATATAATGTAAACGTCAATTATATCTTTCTTCTTCCAACATGATCTCCAGGATAAAACAAAAAGGTGAAACGGTATCCAAGTAACGGATTAAATCGTTCCACATTTCCGAATGAAATCACCACGGGACTCTCTTCCCCCAGTTCACGTGAGGCGGTCGTCGTCTGCCGCATCGAGAGCCGAGAGAGTGGCGTCAGGGGACGGACTCCCTGCGGACGCCGTCCCCCTCGGCGACAGGAGACACTCGCGGCGCAACATCAAGCATCGCTCCTACAGCAACCTGCTGAGGTCCGAGTCTGACGACGAGTCCGAGGCGGAGGAGCGGACGGTCAAGCCCGCGCACGCCATCAAGCTCGCTCACGCCGCCAAGCTGGCGCGCGCCGCCAAGCTAGCTCACGCCGCCAAGCTGTCCCGAGGCGCCAAACCAGGCCGCGCCACCAAGCTAGCTCACGCCGCCAAGCTAGCTCACGCTGCCAAGCTAGCCCGAGGCAACAAGCTAGCTTCGGCTGTCCCTAGCAACCAGGGTAAATCTGTTTTTTATTCGTGTGACGCTGTCTTTATTATTCGTTTTATTATGATAAAATGTTCATTACCTACCAATATAAGAGCCAATTTTTATAATGAAGTTGTTTGATCAGTGATTCTCTGTTGAATGCAATACTCAGTGTACGTAAAAAACATATAATAGCGGTCTCAAAATCGATAATATACTGCTTTACATTTTCATAAAATACTTTTCCACATCGCACAATTCAAGTTAACACAAATCCCACCAGAATAACTACTCCAGAGTCCCCATCAATCTCCCATCAGTAACTATAGCAACCTGATTGTGGAGCTGTGTTCTAACGTCCTGAATGGCGTCTCCTGTGCCCAGGCGTTCCTTCCTCCCAGGACGGCAGAACGGCCCTCTATGACCTCCCCAGCGAGGCAGGCAGGCCCCGGCGGCCCGGCCCCAAGGGATCTGCGGGCCGGTACAGAGCTCTGAAGGTAAACCCGCCCACGGCAGCGACGCCTGATCGCCATCTCTCAGGCTTGTTATTTGTAGTGGTCACGAGGTGGGGGTGGGGTTCTGAAGTGCCGACGGCTCTGGCAGGTGGATGTTTATTTGTGCCTGCCTTGTTTTATTTGGTAACTACTAGGGCTGGGTATTGCCAGGTACCTCACAATTCAAATCAATTCGGTTCAATTCGATCCAATTGCTTCGATATCGATTCAATAATACGTGCAGATGACAAAAATACAAAAAAAAAATTAACCATTTAAAAATGAGTTGACCATTTCATTGTGCTTTAACTAGCAAAAAGGGAATACACCATTGTATAGTATTGTTCCTGAGCTAAACTTGCGGCATAAAAGTAACAATCATAACATGGACAAATGTAAAAGGCATGTACATTTAGGCATACTCCCTTCTAGATTACAATGACTGAGTATGCTTATTTAAAAAATAGTAATAATAAATTATGGAAATAATTGATTTAAAAGAAAATCTGAATCGAAATTGAATCAAGAACAAACAAATTGCAGTGCATTGATGAATCGATATTTTTACCCAGCCCTAGTTACTACGTTCCCCTTGGAAGAGAGAGGGCACTTCCATTAGCTCAAACAGACAGGGCTTGGGGCTGTTCAAATCCACTATAGGGGTTTTGCAGACCCCCAACTCAACCCAATTAGGTTTGAACCCTGGTTATAGTTTTGCTGGTTTGCTGATAGGGGTGGGAATCTCTTGGCACCTATCAATTCTAAAACGATTATCGATGGATCTCGATATATATTTTTTTATGTACATTTCCATGCCTGATTTTCAAAAATATATATATACATCTGAGTTTGCTACTCAGAGTTGGCTAATCACTTCCTACTTTTGTGATGATCATTAAAGACAACAGATGAATTAACTTATCTAATATTTTATTAGAGAAAAAGCTTTGGTCACAACTATGACTTTCTATGAACAATGCAATAATCAATGCAGCTTGCATTACAACACAATATGGAAGTATGTAAAAACATAGGTTTCAGTTTTCTTTTCTTTCTAATCTTTATTTTCTATGTCATTAAAGCAAAAGCTACTCTTGAATTAGAAGCAGTTCTTGTGTCTGGCTGTGAGTTTGAGTGCATGCTATGCGTAGGCTGAATCGCAATCGTGTCAAGACAAATCAGATTGGCCAATACACACTGAGGATAAATTAAAAAATTACTAAAATGATCCCTCTCTGGCGAACAGAATGTTGCAGCAGGTGAACAAATGTATTTATTTTTTTAAAATATTCAGATTATTAATTGATCTGCATTGAGACAGAATCGTTTTAGAGAGAATCGCGAATCCTTCGAAGAATCGATTATTTTTCCCACCCCTATTCGCTGATGTGTCAGATCGGTGGGGCTTGACTTAATAAATGGTTAAATAATGTTCCTGAAAGGAATGCAAACTCTTGTGTTATGAACCAAATCGATTAGCGCTAATTAACCTGACCTGCCCTGTACTCCGTCCTTGTTAAAACAAACTGGCTCGGACATTCTTATTCAATTATATTTATTTGGGTCATATATAGATGGCCTGTTAGGCCCTTTGGAACTGTACATGCGATTCAGGACTATACAACTACAATCGAATTGAACTCTTGAACTTTCTGGTCTGATTTGGTTTATTCTTTTAGCCTGGACCAGACCTCATCTCAATCTATATTGAGAAGAGGTCTGGGAACCACACATTCATTTTCTCGCATTTGAGGCATGGTTTACGATTGCCCGGAGCCGTTTATTGGGCGCTACAAATGTCGATGATATGAGTCTGTACGTAGCTCATAGCCAATCGTATCAATTATACCAGATGACGTATGTAGAGCGACAGAAATTCGATGAGGAAGAAGCATGGACCTATTAAAGAAGACGATGGGTGTGTCGCATAGACGTCGTCATCGTCTTGCCGTCCCTCCCTGTTCTGTGATTGGTTCCCTAAATCAGGCGAAAAAAATCAGATCCATGGAATCCAGGCCGCCTAGCAGCGCGAAATGAAATCGCGCGAAAGGCAGCATAGGTATACCCAGGCTAGCATTCTGTCTTAAAGCGTGCTTTGACAAAAATCGCTGCTCTATCAATTGACATCTATGGACCACAAGTGTCACGGAAATAGTAATAAAGAAATACAAAGTAATTCATTATTTGATACTTTAATGGGCAATAAAAAGAGGAATTATAAAAATTATTTACAAATGAAATATTAATCCATCAATAAGTAGCTCAAATTAAAAGGGGATTTACAAAAAGAACTTAAAACACTCAATAAGTACATTATTTAAAAATTCATTAATGAATTCATAAATAAATGATGCAATTTAAAAATGTATTTGGAAATGCAGTTTAAAAAGAGAAATAAATAACTGGATTCACAAATTGGATTAAGAATACAGATGCAACAAGCATCAGACATTTAAAAGGGCGATTTCCTTGACATTTGCATTTTCATTTCCCAGCTGCTTTTCCTTTTACTATTAGCTATTCGATTTGCTTAGTCATTTAGCTTCTCCTTTTAGGCTCTCCATTTAGCCTTTCCGTGACACTTTGGGCCTTGCACTGGTAAAACAATGCAAATTAGCCATGGGATGTAACAAGCTCTCTGATTGGCTAGAGCGCCGCACCCGCCTAAACACTGTTTAG
>OOFH01040839.1:9642-24588 GCA_900323355.1 Merlangius merlangus
AGACCATGGCCTTTGCGGTTGATGAAATTAACAGGAACTCCAAACTGCTTCCTAACATATCGTTGGGATACAGTCTTTATGATAGCTGCAGCAAACTAGGAATCTCTTCCCGTGCAGCTCTGTCTATGACCAGTGGCAGAGGAGAGCAGTTTCAATTAAATGAGAGCTGTTACGGTTATCCTCCTGTGTTAGCAATTGTGGGAGATTCTTCCTCAACGCGTACTATTGCCATTTCGAGTATAGTAAGCTTATACAGGCTACCAATGGTAAGTTAAATTTCAGAAAAAACTTCTGGTTGATCATTGTTATTACTTACAAACTGATTAGTTGAAAATAATCAACATTATTAGTTGGAAATTATCAACATGAAGGTCAAATTATAATTATGGGCCATAATAATAGATGATATTTTTGCTTTCATAGGTCAGTTATTTTGCCACATGTTCCTGTCTGAGTGATAGGAGGCAGTTCCCATCATTCTTTAGAACTATTCCAAGTGATGCATTTCAGGTAGATTTAATTACCACAGGAACATTATTTGTCTACATTAATTATTGTACTGTACATGCCTTGTTGGAAATTGAATAAATTACTGAAACAAATATCCTCCTAAATGTTTGAAAATGTTTCTTATAATGGTTTAACCAGGTGCGAGCTATGCTCCAGATTCTGAGGAGGTTTGGCTGGACATGGTTTGGCCTGCTGATCAGTGACGACGACTACGGACGCCATGCCGCCCGATCCTTCCAGTCAGACCTGGCCCAGTCTGGTGGAGGCTGTCTGGCTTATCTAGAGGTTCTGCCACAGGGAAACGATGAAGAGGAGCTGCAAAGAATTGTTGGCATAATGAAGAAATCTACATCCTGTGTGGTTATTGTTTTCGCACATGAGAGCAACATGCTTAATCTAATGGAAGAGGTTCATTAATACATTTTTTTCCATGAATGATTATGCTGGGGGATCAGTGAAATTCGTAGTGAAATTAACAAATATTATTCAGTAGATGAATTAATTGAATTAACACATACAATCAAATTTACAGGTGGTAAAACAGAATGTAACAGGACTACAGTGGATGGCCAGTGAAGCCTGGAGTGCAGCCAAAGTGCTCCATACTCCCAGCTACATGCCTTTTCTAGCTGGCACTCTGGGCATTGCCATCCGCCGGGGAGAGATACCAGGCCTCAGGAACTTTCTACTGACAATAGGCCCCGAAAATGAGACACTTGGCATCCAGGACAGCACCTTAGTGCGGTTTCAACCTTACAATTATTCTGAATTTTTAAATAATCATATATTTTCTAATGGATTTTTCTTTTTTTTTTTTTTAATGCATTTATATATGCATGTAGGCCTATGTTATATATTTTTTTGATATATTTTCCACTATATATATATGTGAATTCAACACCATTTGAATCCTCCTTCTTCAGGTGGAGCAGTTCTGGGAGAACGTATTTCAGTGTAAGTTTACATCCTCTCACGGAGAATTATTGGATGGGTCTACTTCGGAAAGAATATGTACAGGGAATGAGGTGCTAAGGAATATAGAGACTGAATTCCTGGATCTGTCTAACCTCAGGCCAGAGTACAATGTGTACAAGGCAGTATATGCCCTGGCACATGCCCTTCAGGACATGCTAAAGTGTGTTCCAGGGAGAGGGCCTTTCAAAGGTCAAGGCTGTGCCAATTCAGAAAGAATAGCTCCATGGCAGGTATGATTTCCTATCCACTTTATTACTTTACTTTTTGTTGCTCTGATGTTATGAAATCAATAGTATTCCATGATTTTCTCTTACTCTTTTTATCACCTACCATACAGCTGTTATATTACTTGGAAAGGGTAAATTTCACAACAACTTTTGGTGATCAAGTGTCATTTGATGAGAATGGGGATGCTTTACCAATCTATGATGTGATGAACTGGATGTGGCACCCAGATGGAAGCACAGAGGTTAAAAATATGGGACAGGTCAAAGAATTGGCGTCTAAAGTCGATCATCTTATCCTTGATGCAGAGAAAATCTTTTGGAATTTTGAATCAAAAAAGGTCTGTTATCTAGCTATTTTCTGTGACATGCTTCATTCATTATATTGTTGTAAAATATTCTTACTGCAATGAAATTAATCCTTCCTTAGCCGCCCAAGTCAGTGTGTAGCGAGAGCTGTCCCCCTGGCACCCGCATGGCCAGAAAGAAAGGTGAACCTGTCTGCTGCTTTGACTGCATCCCTTGTTCAGAAGGAAATGTTAGCAATGAGACAGGTTTGTTTTCAAACCATATATAGTATATACAGTACACATCTATTGGACACATATTGCAATAACCAACAATATGGTTAATTCCCCTAGATTCAACAGAATGTTTCAACTGTCCAGAGGATTATTGGTCTAACCCCAAACATGATCACTGCATTCCCAAAAGCATGGAATTTCTCTCCTACGTTGAACCCCTGGGCATCTCTCTGACCACGGCTTCATTATCTGGTGCACTTTTATGCACTGTTGTTATTGGAGTCTTCACCTATCATCGTACCACCCCAGTAGTTAGGGCCAACAACTCAGAGCTTAGCTTCCTCATTCTGCTGTCACTCAAACTATGCTTCCTCTGCTCCTTGCTTTTCATTGGTCAACCAAGGCTCTGGACTTGTAAGTTGAGGCATGCAGCATTTGGCATCATTTTTGTTCTGTGTGTCTCGTGTATCCTGGTGAAGACCATGGTAGTTCTAGCAGTATTCACAGCCTCCAAACCAGGTGGTGGCGGTAGTCTGAAGTGGTTTGGGGTAATGCAACAGAGAGGGACTGTTGTATTTCTTACTTTAATCCAAGCAGCAATTTGTACAACCTGGCTTGTGACTTCCTCACCGACTCCTCATAAAAACACACAGTATCACAATGACAAGATCATTGTTGAATGTCTAGTAGGGTCTACAGTAGGATTTGGAATATTACTGAGCTATATAGGCTTACTGGCTATACTCAGCTTTATGCTTGCATTCCTGGCACGCAATCTACCAGATAACTTCAATGAGGCCAAGTTTATTACCTTCAGCATGCTTGTATTCTGTGCTGTTTGGATAGCCTTTATTCCAGCTTATATCAACTCACCTGGTAAATATGCAGATGCTGTAGAGGTATTTTCCATTCTAGCTTCCAGTTTTGGGCTGTTACTGGCCCTTTTTGGACCAAAGTGTTTTATAATTCTTCTAAAGCCTGAGAAAAACACCAAGAAAGCTTTAATGGGCAGAGGCACACCAAGATCATAGAAACGTGCAATGATTGAGTTAAATGTTTTTAGAATCAACTGTTGATTGAAAAATGTTAACTAAATTACCTAGATTAAATGAAAAAGCTTTATCCATTAAGGATATAGCTTTATCCATAAAAGATACAAATAAAAGAAATAAATAATTTATTCAACATTGCCATGTCCCTTTTTTTGTGCAGTTATGCATACTTGATGTTTGTGCAGGGACGGGTTGAAGGCTAAACCCCCAATATCCTACCCACATGTTCAACCTAGTTCATATCTGGTTACTAGGGTTTCTCAAATGGGGTAGTACTGCCCCCCAGTGGGCATTTTTGGCGCATTGAGACAAAAAAAATCCAAAAGGTAAAAAGGTTTGTTTAGGTCAAAAAATTATCTCATTTATCACATTACTTCCAGGGAATCTCTTCTGTTTTGGCTGAAATGTGTATATGAACCGCTGTAAGTCGCTTTGGATAACAGCGTCTGCTAAAGGCTATACGCTACTAGATCCTTGTAATCGTTTGTTTGAGAAATACAAATGCTGTAAGCCTTTTGCGAGATGAAACGCCACCTGGAGGGATACATATATTTTTGGAGTCAAACCAGTCAGCCAGATCAAATCCAGAAGGGTGGACTATTGCTACCATACTGTGAGAGAGGGCATGGTAGACCAGAAGAGGGCAGATCAAATAGGGCAAGCTGAGATACGACAGAGCAGGGAAGGGTCAACTACTAGGGTCGCATAGGAGAGGGTAGAGTAGGGCAAGGCAGGGCCAGCCGATCACAGACATCCTGTAGAAGAGCAGGGGAACCAGAATACCATCAAACATTACATACCGAATAACCAACTACCATCTAGTGGACAGCTCCCAAATGTTTATGAATTATGACCATTACATTCTGTGTGTCTGGGACAAAGGTATTCATCTTAAATTGCTCATGGAATTCATGGTTCATGGTTAATGACTCAAGTGGGTCTGTAAACATGACATTGTTCATTCGTATGTGGCAACATAGATGCAGGGCAATATACATATACATATATGTTTGCTGTTATTATACTATATAATATAATGCAGTCTGGTTCCAACCGACAAAATTCTTAATCAATGTCATTGTTAGCTTTTGAAGACTGGACTAAAAGTCTCCATATTCCCAGCTACATGCCTTTTCTTGCAGGCACTCTGGGTATTGCCACGCGCCACAGGAATCATTGCAGTTTCAAGTCGTTAGGGGAGACGCATTGGAACAACGATTGGTCCACAATAATTAGGCGTTCCTCAGGCAGTAAGAAATTAGGAGGATTCGGGTCAAAACAGCATTTTAAGTCAGAGGCCACCTTTCTAATCGCCTATCAATTAACCACAGTTTTGCCTAGCGTTTCTTTAGAGGCTCATCAGAATCCCGATAGCTTAGCCCCAGGGTCCCCTCACTTCTGCCCTTCAGTCCCATGTGTGTAAATAGAAAACAATGCATGCAATGCAATGAACGAGTTACCCAGACCTTTAACCATATTTTGATTAAAAAGCAAAAGACAAATGTCTTGTTATTAATTTATTTGTGTAATCAAATGAATTTCAAAACAACAAATAACAAAGACACATGAATGAAATAAAGCATGAAATTAATTTGAATGTGAATATACTACACAACTGAGTACATAAGTCTGTCTTTGTAATGCAACAAAGTTCTAACCACAGCAAAGTTTATTTATCTTTATTTTGACTTCACTAAAGTTTAAGTAAAAAGTTCATGAATCAAATCAAGAAAAACCCTCTGAAATTATTTTTTCCCCATTACATTTTTCTTGGTGTTTTTCTCTGGCCTAAACAAAATTATAAAACATTTAGGAACAAAAATACAGAACATTAATCCGAAACTAGAGGCCAATATGGCAAAAATCTCCACAGCTACAGTGAACTTTCCAGGGGAACTGATGTAAGCTGGGATGAAAGTGATCCAAACAGCGCAGAATATTAACATACTAAATGTGATTAGCTTAGCTTCATTAAAATTGTCAGGTAGTTTTCGGGCTAAAACAGCTAACACAAAGCAAAATACAGCAAGGAGCCCAATGTACCCAAGTACAGCCCAGAAACCAATTGCTGAGCCTAATGCACATTCTAGAATGATTTTATCCTTGTAAGTGGTAAGGTTTCTAATAGAGAAAGGGGGATTTAAAATTAACCACAAAATACATATCAGAACTTGAACAAATGTAAAACATACTACAGTCATTCTCTGCTGTGCAGGCCCAAACCATTTCATAACATTATCACCTGGCAGTGTAGCTCTGAAGGCCATCAACACAACCAGAGTTTTCCCCAGAACACAAGAGATACAGAGGACAAAGGTGATCCCAAAAGCTGTGTGGCGAAGCATACAGGACCAGTCTGAAGGTGGACCAATGAAAGTCAGAGAACACAGGAAACATAAAGTCAAGGAGAAGAGCAACAGGAAGCTCAGCTCAGAGTTGTTGGCCCTAACAATAGCAGATGCTCTGTGCTGGAAGAACACTATGGCTGTAACAATGGTTAAACAGGCTCCTACAACTGAGAATGCTGCCAAAATAATCCCAAGGACCTCATGCATGGAGAGAAACTCAACAGGCTTAGGAAGACATACGTTTTTCTCTTCATTTGGCCAGAACTCATTGAGACAAGGCAAGCAGTCAGATGAATCTGGAAATAACCACAAATATTGAATCAGGAGAGGAGAAAATTGTTAACATTATCATGAATAAAATGTGCTATACCTGTAGTATTGCTAATCTCTCCTTCAGCACATGGTACACAGTCATAGCAGCAAACCGGCTTTCCCTTCTGGAGAACCTTACGCGTTCCTGGTGGACAGCTGTCACTGCATACAGACACAGGCACCTGATGTACAAATAAACATATCGTTTTGCATACAGCAAGAAGACAATGAATGTAATTAAATGAAGTATATGTAGCTATTCCTGCCTGTCCACCACCATCTGACCAGCTGATGTTCTTTATCATGTTGAACTTCTGTCCAATAGGAAGCGAGTCATCATAGTGTCCCACTGTTACAAACTCCAGACCACCGTTCTCATTTCTCTTCCAGTTAATCAGCTCATAGAAGGCCACAGGGTCACCATTGGCATCAAATGAGACGTGGTAACCATTACGAGAGAAATTCACCCTTTTCAACTGTTGAAAGACCTGCATATATGTAAACGGAGTATAACAGTGGTCATGACATATATAGCACAAATAATTACATTTTCAACGTGTCACGCTTTTTTTTATTAATTACATATACCTGCATTGGCTCTATTTTGATGAATTGGTCACATTGTATGGTTGAGTTTATCTTCTTACACACCAAATTTTGTATAGCATGTGCTATTGCGTAAACAGCTTTATACACCATGTTTGTGATTCTGAGCTGGGAAGTATCAGTGTACAGGCTTTGGAGCTTGTGTAGATCTTCAGTTCCATCACACACTCTTTGTGCTGAGCCAGCCTCTATCAACAGAGGCAAAGGTTATGTGACAAACAGAAAGTTTGGGGTTTTATCTTTATCAGAAAATGTATGTAATGTAGTGATAATAAACATAAAGTATATATTATACTTGATTATACTATATTTATATGTATTCAATCTTTTTTGTATTATTATTTCTTAATGTAGATTTTCATTGTATGTTTGTTCTATATCTGTGTCAAGTCAAGTCAAACTAGTAAATCACACGAAAGATGTGTTGGAAGAATTTATATTCTCTCACTTTTTTCTAGCTGGCAGTTGAATGCACCCTCCCAGAATTCAGTAAGCAGCTGAGATGCAGCTACGTTGGTAGGGGAAATATCCAGAACGTACTCTCTAAAGCCAGGTATAACAGATTGTGGAATACCAAATCCAATGGCCCCAGCACAAAAACCAAACCTCAGCATTTCATGATTAGTTACCCAGGATTCACTGCCTATCCATTGGCGGGTGGGAAAGGGCTTGCTGGCCAACTCTTCCAACAGAATTCTCATATCTCCTAATGCTGTGAATGCCACGATAGTCAAGGCTGTAGACCTTAGAAAATATGTCATTATAATTACTTTAATATCATACTTAAATAGGGAACCATTTACATAATGTGCTGTTTAAATATGTGATGTTCATGGAGAAAAAAATATTTAAAGAAAATACTTCTGAATATGAATGTACTCTCTTTGCCATAATTTGATTAATTAAATTCTTGAACCTGCGGATAACGTCAGCAACTTGTTGAATCTTGCTCTGTGGATCAGTGCGAAAGATGGATTCAGAGTATTCCACACATATACCCTCTTTCTGTGCTGCACGTAAAAAGGACGCCATCCCATTGTTACCATAGTCTGATCTAGACCGGACAGCGCCAATCCAAGTCCAACCGAATTGTTTAACGAGTTTGGCAAGAGCCTCTGCCTGGAACTGATCACTGGGGATGGTTCTAAAAAAGGTTGGGTATTGAGTCTTGTCAGACAAACACGCACATGTAGCGAAGTGACTAACCTGAAAGAGAAAATTAAGCAAAATGCATTTAAAGAAAAAAAACGCCACACAAGGCACTTGGTATATTCAAATATTCTGTATTGTTAGAAACATTACTTGTGGTATATCGAAGGGCCCGAATATACGTGACATGCTGATACTTGGTGTGGATCCAGACTCACCGACTACAGCCGTTACCCTACCAGATCGTGAACACTCTTTGTTTGAGTCATACAACTGCTGCAAGCCGTTTGCGAGCTGAAATGCCACGTGGACAGCTACGGGTACCGAGGCACAGGAGTCATGGATTTGGTAACCGAGTGTAATGCCCGGCAGAAGCTCTGAGCTGTTGTTAATTTCTTCAACTGCAAAGATCATAGCTCTTGAAAACTGCAATTCACGCATGTTAATGCTGCAAGAGATTGGTAAATGCATTTAATCACATATTACGAACAATTTATATCAAGGTTGATGACGCTGCAGATTTGGATAACATTTTTACGGTATGATCTTTTTACTGTAAATCTTAATCCATTTTTACCTGTGCACTAATTATTCCCCCCTAACTCACCTCCCTGTACATTCTATGGGCTCTGGTAGGCTGCTGTAGTTATGCTTCACTGTTTTCATGGAGTAATGTATTGAAAAAACACCTCCAATAAGGTAGTCCCCTTCCAGTGTGAATGCAGTGGGCCGAGGATTGCCTCGAAGCATACATTTAACCGAATTAGTAGCATTCCCTGCATCGGATAAATCCCCAATCCCAACCTTACCACCGTTCTCTGGCCCGGTAGGGCCACGTCTCTGTAGAAGGCTATCTGCAGACTCTTGCAAAGCAGTAGAAAGACAGAGCACAATCAATCCCAGAGAAAGGGTTTGCCCAGACATGACAATTACAGAACCCTTCGTCCTTAGCACAAGGGCTACGTGATACGGATGAGGCGGCTTATTCATATTACAACAGCTTATATAGACCCTCCCAACAGATGCTGACACTCTTACGGTATATGTCATTTAATGCTTCAGTACATTTGATATATCAGGTATCCAATCAACAAGCATATGAAACAAAGTAACAATAATAATAACACTGAAAATAGATTACACTATTTTAGGCTATAATCCAATTACTGAATAATCCCACTAACTAAAGTGTGATACTTTGTCTCTATAGTTCTCTATTGTGTGTCTTTGTACCCCGGTACCTCAACACAAAACATACTCAATAAAGCAGTGCAGTGTGTAGGATTAAGTTTCGTAACCAGGTAAACACAAAACATTGACATAAACAGACTCTGACTCTAATTCTTTCATTTTGGGTATAAAAACGTTTTGCAATAAAGAACAAAAAAATAAAGAACAAAAAAAAATGTGCTGAGTAGATATATCACCAGATAAATTACCTATTCTATAAAATAGAGTCAGTGTAGGATATAACAAACATTTATATTATTGTGTTATATTTTACAGAATTTAATTATTAACTCTAGTATGAGAAGCTCTCTTCATACATGTCTTAAAAATGAGTGATAGGTGATATGTGTTTCACCATATACAGCTTATTGATCAGATGAAAAGGGTTAACAAAAATGAGATCAGTGTTTTACCATTTATGACAGGGCCAAGGGGATAATATAATGTGTTTTTAATCTTTTTATTCATAAAATTAAAAGTGAATAACATTTGTCATAGAACATGCACCATGTGTAACTTTAGAAACTCATCCATGAATATCAAACAGCTGAATAATTAAAATGTGAATGATTCATTCAATTGGCAGCGGTTGGGATTTCTCAATTGTGCAGAATCTGACGTAATGCAAAAAGAGGGCAGCATCTATTTGATCATTTATAAAGCCTAGTTGCAACACCCTGTAAGCCCTTACATGCTCAATTTAAGGATGGGTATCTTGATTGCAGTTTTTCTCACACCAAGCTTGACTTTAGGTTTATTTTCGTTATGTTTTGCGCTTTCATTGTATAAATCTCTGGGTGGTCTAGTAATGACAACAGACGCTTCATCTAATGCAGAGATTGCCACTGATTCTGTTGATTGTTTGCTCCAGGGTACCCCTCAGCTACCTGCATTTACAAAGAGAGGGGATTACGTTATGGGGGGTGTATTCCCCATGCATTACTACTTGAAAACAGTGAAGAAAAACTACAGCAGCCTTCCAGAGCCTCTCAAATGCACAGGAAGGTGAGTAAGTCAAAGTATAAAATATAAGTGGTTGCTGTTTATTTTACTTGTATTTTATATCATTGAGAGGTTAATAAGGGTTTATTTTTGGTGAATTTTTAAATGTTATATTTGTTCACAGCATGGACACCCGGGAACTGCGCTTCTCGCGTGCAATGGCCTTTGCCATCGACGAGATCAACAACAGTTCAGATCTTCTGCCGGGGGTAACACTTGGTTATAAAATCCATGATTCATGCTCCTCACCACCCATGGCCGTGCAGTCAGCGTTCCAATTTACAAATGACCCTCTGTCTATGTATAAAAACAGCAAAGTGTGTTCGCAATCGGGAAGGGTGTTGGCAGTTATTGGTGATTCTGGATCAACTCAATCCATCAGCATATCCCGAATCATCGGGCCATTTGATATTCCACAAGTATTTATTTTATTATGCAGAACTTTTATCCCTCTCTTTTGTAAAAATACATTTTAATGTTTAATTCCTTCCTTAGGTTAGTCCCTTCGCTACATGCGCATGTTTGTCTGACAAAACGCAATACCCAACCTTTTTTAGAACCATCCCCAGTGACCATTTCCAGGCTCTTGCTCTTGCAAAACTCGTGAAACATTTTGGTTGGAGTTGGATTGGCACTGTTCAGTCTAACTCAGACTATGGTAACAATGGGATGGCGTCCTTTTTACGAGCAGCACAGAAAGAGGGTATATGTGTGGAATACTCTGAATCAATCACTAGATATGATCCACAGAACAAGATTCAACGGGTGGCTGAAGTGATTCGCAGGTTCATACATGAATTATTCAAAAAATGTTAATATGAAAACCAAGATAGCTGAAAGGCATATAATCATTATAAAACCTAAGTATCAACCATACGATTATAAAATAATATATATATAATAAAATATATTATTCTATATATATGAATATATTTTTATATATGCCTTATTTATGTTTGAAAATCTCTACAGGTCCACAGCCACGGTTGTCGTGGCATTTACAGCTCCAGGAGACTTGTGGGTTCTGCTTGAGGAGCTGACTGTCCATCCCTCTCCTCCTCGCCAATGGATTGGCAGTGAGGCCTGGGTAACCCATCCGGAGGTTCTGAGATTTCGGTTGTGTGAAGGAGCCATTGGATTTGCTATTCCGCAATCTAAAATACCAGGCTTTAGAGAGTACCTTGTAGATCTTTCTCCTGCTAAGGTGGCTGCTTCACACGTGCTTTCAGAGTTCTGGGAGAGTGCATTCAACTGTCTGCTAGAAAAACGTGAGGATCTTGGAAATAGTGTGGAAATACTGCAATGTAGCTTAATGCAACCACAAATTATTATTATTATCATATTATTCATTATTATAAACTATCGATTCATTATTTTAATTGAAAATATAATTCTTCATCAAATTCTGATAACAAAATCATATTTTGAGAAGAAATTACATTATTGCCTTATATGGCAGTTGAACTGCTTATTTTGTATTATTATTATTTTTGGTATTTTCATTATTACAACATATACTCCTGTTTCTCTTTTTCTAGGCGCTGGCTCAGCAGGCAGAGTGTGTGATGGAACTGAAGATTTACAGAAGCTCCAAAACTCATTCACTGACACCTCTCAGCTCAGAATCACAAACATGGTGTACAAAGCTGTTTACGCAATAGCACACGCTATACACTACTTGGTGTGTCAGAAGATAAACTCCAAAATACATTGTGACAAATTCTTAACAATTGAGCCAGTGCAGGTTCATAAAAATTATTTGTTATATTAAAGAAATCGCTTGCAGGCGGTAAAGTTCAAAATGCCTTTCTATTTACAGTCAATATCTTAACCATACAATTGTTTTGTTTTCACTCATTTTTCATCCACGCAGGTCCTTCATCAGTTAAAAAGGGTGAATTTCTCTCGTAATGGTTACCACGTCTCATTTGATGCCAATGGTGACCCTGTGGCCTTCTATGAGCTGATTAACTGGAAGAGAAATCAGAACGGTGGTCTGGAGTTTGTAACCGTGGGACATTATGATGAGTCCCTTTCTCCTGGCAAGAAGTTCAACATCAAAAGGGAAATCAGTTGGGCAGATGGTGGCATACAGGCAGGGAGGACAACATATTCTTCGATCCCTTCAATACAACTGCTTTCAAATTGTATGTAAAGCTGTTTGTCTATGTTGAATCAGGTGCCTGTGTCCGTATGCAGTGACAGCTGTCCACCGGGAACACGCAAGGTTCTCCAGAAGGGAAAGCCGATATGCTGCTATGACTGTGTACCATGTGCTGAAGGAGAGATAAGCAATACTACCGGTATAACCATCTAATCCTGATAAGTGTGCTTGCAAAGCCAGCCACAGTATTGTAATTATGTTTCTTGTAATTATTTTTCGTATTATTGTTCATCCGCCTCATTTTTCGATATCAGCACATATCAGTTTAATATGCCATTCCTATGCTTACATTTTTTTTTATATATTGATATTAATATTAATCTTATTTAATATTGAAAGTTAATGGGGCAAAAATGAGACATCATCGTTCAACCACAAACATTTTCTTCAGGAAACCTACATGCGGTGACATGCATAGTTCTAAATGAAATGATGTATAACAAAATAACAATAAAAACATATTATATATTTCTTTCTCCAGATTCGTCTGACTGTTCCCCATGTCCCAAGGACTCCTGGCCCAGTGCAGAGAAGAACTTCTGTCGTCCCAAGCTTGTTGAGTTCCTTTCCTTTAATGAGATCTTGGGAATTATTTTGGCAGCATTCTCTGTAGCGGGAGCCTGTTTGACCATCGTAACAGCCATAGTGTTATTCAAGCACAGATTTACCCCTGTAGTTAGAGCTAACAACTCTGAGCTGAGCTTCCTGCTGCTCTTCTCCTTGACTCTGTGTTTCCTGTGTTCTCTGACCTTCATCGGCCGTCCCTCAGACTGGTCCTGTATGCTTCGCCACACAGCGTTTGGGATCACCTTTGTCCTCTGTATCTCTTGTGTTCTGGGCAAGACTATAGTAGTTTTAATGGCATTCAAAGCTACAATACCAGGGAGCAGTGTAGCCAAATGGTTTGGCTCTAAACAACAGAGAATGACTGTAGTATCTTTTACATTTGTTCAAGTTTTGATATGCACTATTTGGTTGGTTTTGAAGCCTCCTTTCTCTATTAGAAACCTGACCACCTATAAGGATAAAATCATTCTAGAATGTGCATTAGGCTCAGCATTAGGTTTCTGGGCTGTGCTTGGGTACATTGGGCTCCTTGCTGTATTTTGTTTTGTGTTAGCTGTTTTAGCACGAAAACTACCTGACAATTTTAATGAAGCTAAGCTCATCACATTTAGTATGCTCATATTCTGTGCTGTTTGGATCACTTTTATCCCAGCTTATATCAGTTCTCCAGGGAAGTTCACTGTAGCTGTGGAGGTCTTTGCAATATTGGCTTCTAGTTTTGGATTAATTTTTTGTATATTCTTTCCAAAATGTTTTATTATTATATTCAGGCCAGAGAAAAACACCAAGAAACATTTAATGGGTAAAAATTAAAATGTATTTATAATTTTCTAAATAAAAAATAAATTTTAGAAACTTTTATAATCATACAAAGTTTTTATTTAGTGTAGGTCCTTGTGGCATTGTGATGGGAGGTCTGCTAGAAGACCCCAACTGGCTCTTCTACCAGGGTCTGCCTCCTTCATCAATTGGGTACTGTCTAATACCCTACTCTGTATAAAATTTTGACTGCCTGCAAAAGTTACTATTTGCTATGATGAAAGTAGGATTTATCGTTAAAGTAACTTTTAATTGATGTGTCATGGCTGATTTGTACACTATTACATATAATTGCATTTTCATTAATAAACCACATTTTAACGTGATTTGCAATATATCGATAACTTGCAATTCATTATAATAAGAAAGTATTACAAAAAATGTTTTATATATGGCCCTTATTAATATTTGGACATCCCCACTGCAAAAAATAAAATCTAACTAAGGTTAGAAATCTTAAATATAGTCAAAATTTCTAGTTTTTTTTCTGTCAAGATATTTCTTCCTACCAAACAGTTTTTGTGTCAGAGCATTTCACTTGTTTTAAGAAGTATTTCTCTTAATAATCTTAATAAGGTATTATAACTTGTTATTGAGATTTTATTGCTGGATATAAGCAGGTTCATGCTTATAATGAGGATTACCATATTACTAAAGGTGTTACATCGACGCTTGGAAGCATAAAACTGCTTGGTCAAAGTTAGTATTTCTTATTTCAAGCATCTTATCCTTCTAATCGCTTAACATTTTTAAATAACAGATAACAATTGAATGGAATTAATTTTTTATTGTCATTCTTACAACACACAGCAATTACATATGCCCAGAAGAAATTCAGTGCAGAGAAGTATAGTCAAACCGATACTTTAAAAACATACCATCTGCTCATCCATTATCATGTTTAAGTGAGTGGGCACTGTGCTTAAATCTCATTTAACAATAAAGGTTGGAATTATATTCATCATGCCAAGACCATTTAGCCATTAAGATTAAGACATGTTTACTAAATATGTAAATAACCTCAAGGAAAGAACCCATATTGCACACAGATTCAGTGCAAACACCAAAGCAAAACACATTTTCAGCACCTCTGCTATCAAAGACCATAATTTATGTAAAATTCCAAGACAGCATTAAAAGCTTTCAACAATAGGAACAAGTTAGTCATTTGAACTACTCTGACATTCAATTACATCCCCAACATAGTATTTTATTTGTACATAAGTTTGCCTCCGGCTGCTGATTGTGTAATAAGAGGTAGAATCAACCAGCCTTTCAGCATCAGCTAATTCGGTGCCCTGTGCAAGGTGTGGGACTTCAACTTGATAAGCCATGACATTTCTATCAAAGCATGTAGTTTGAAATGGTTGATATTCCAAACAATAAAGCCTAGAATCAACAAGATATATTTTTTTGACCAATCCAAATTCTGGCATATTATCATTCATACTTTATCATATTATC
>OOFH01040841.1:8570-21422 GCA_900323355.1 Merlangius merlangus
GGCAATCGATAGAATGAGCTCAACATCATCCTGTGCTCGCCTTGGGCTCATACAGTTTAAGGTATTCCATAGAACCCACTTTTCTAAAGCCCAATTGGCAGAGATATACCCTGACGTAGACGATAGCTGCAACCGGTGTGGCTTTGCCCTGGCTGACCACAGCCATATGTTTCTTCTCTGTCCAAGTCTGAACAATTTTTGGTGTTCTGTCTTCAAAACACTGTCTGACGTCCTGCAGCTAAATCTTCAGCCATGTCCTTTGACAGCCATTTTTGGGGTTCCCCTTGTGCCTTCTGCCTACTCTAGGCCTCAAGCAGATATTATTGCATTCTCTTCTCTCTTAGCTCGGAGAAGAATACTTTTTGAGTGGAAGTCTCCCACGCCTCCCCTGTCATCTTCCTGGTTGAGTGATGTTATGTTCTTTATCAAACTGGAAAAAATTAAATATTCTGAGAGGTTCTTGGAATTTGGTGGCGCCCCTTCAACTCTCACTTTAATAAGCTTGAGTCGCTTCCCGATGGCTAAGTAATAACCCTGTCCGTTTGGTTACCAAGCTAAACAAGGTACTCCTTTTAAGATTTGTATGAATGTGTGTATATGCGATGTACAGTATTTGATCGGCATTGTCTATATTAAGGGGAAATCCTTTTTTTTTTTTTCTATTGTTTTTTTTATGTAATTTCCATCCGTCCAAAGGATTGTTTGGGATGTGGGGTGGGTGGGGGTTGTAACAAAAAAAACTAATGTTTTGTTGGAAATATATTGGAGATTTAAAAAGGTATGTTTTCCCCACATCAATGAGTTAATTGGATATATGGCTTTGACTTGGATTTATGAATAAATACAAGAAAATGAAGTTCATTTGTTTGTAATTTATTAATCAACTTTATTTACATCAAAAATGAATTGTGGGCTATTGGATTCTTGAAAAAATGTGTACTATAGACACTTGTATACATATAGATGTAAAACTGCCTAATAATCTGAGTTTATAAAAACATCCCAATTAGTTTATGAATAACAGTATAATACAGCAAATACTAGCACACTAGTATACAGAAAAGTGAGCCCTGTAGTCCTCTGTAGTGTTTTACATGTACTTCACACAAACATTGATTATGAAGTACGTGTGTGGGTGGAGGACTGGAATTATTTAATTATATATTATTGTGAGGACTGCAAAATTTGCCTAGAGATCTAATCTCACTTTGCAATCAATGTTTCATAATCGAGGTGGGGGTAAGTCACTCATGTGCAAGTCACAAGCAAGTCTCAAGTCATAACCTTCAAGTCTCAAGCAAGTCACTGTGGTGAGAATCAAGCAAGTCACAAGTCAAGTCATAAATAAAATTGATGATCAAACCCAGTTTCCACATTTAAAAATCGGCAGAGTTTGTTGAGTTTTATTTCAACATGAACAATAACAATGTCTTAACATGAACAATATCATCTCCTATGATCATCACCTCCAACCTATGAACAGAATCAAATATAAACTCTAGGTGGCTGTATACGAGAACAGTTCAAGTCAATCAGTCAATCTCGCAGTCAAAGACGCAGTCACGTAGCTTACCTTTTTTTGTGGGTTTTGTAGTGACGGATGAAGTTTGATGTTGTGGCGATCGTCTCACTGATTTTTGAGGTGCAGACCTTGCATACCGCTGTCCACTTTTTCTTACTATCATCGACATATAATGCTTGAACCCAAATTGAATTATTTTTGGTCTTGCCGCCTCCATGACTGCTGCTCTAATCACCTGCTCACGCAGCGGCAATTTGTCATTGCAGAGCGCAAACACCCGAGATGCGTGCATTCATTGCACGGTATAATCACCCGATCATGTTCAAAATAAAATAATAAATACATATAAATACAACATAATTTCTAACTTAATCTAACTTTAAAAAAGTCATTTTGAGTCATCTTTCTCAAGTCTAAGTCAAGTCTCAAGTCATGAAGACGAAGTCAAAGTCAAGTTGAGTCTTTTATCAGTGTTAGTCAAGCAAGTCTCAAGTCCTCAAATTTGCGACTCGAGTCTGACTCGAGTCAAGTCATGTGACTCGAGTCAAGTCATGTGACTCGAGTCCCCCATGTCTGCAAATCGAAAATGTACATCAAGGAACTGGCCTTTGTTATGCTGCTAAAGAGTTCTAAATTACAGTGATCGCCAACAGCAAACAACCATTTTTCCACTTCCTAGTGACCAATCCGATGTACTACATCCCCAACCTGTATGATTCCCGTCTTTTTGACGGTGAAAAACTGTCCAAACAACGGTGATTTTTTGTAGATTTCTGCCTCAGACGGTTGGCACTGTCGATATCTGATAAAAAAAAGATAATACATACTTTACAACCAGGAAGGTTTAGAAATGACACGTAATTTGTGCCATGGAGTACAAACAACACATTGCACACTAGGCTATAATTAATGGCCAAATTGACTAGGACCAACAAAAACTATCTATTTTTGTTTCAAAAAAATCTCTTTTGCTGAGAGAAGTTAGTAAAAACAAGCAAACACTGATGATACTCAATCTTTAAAAAATGTAATATATTGTTATTGTATAACCAATAACAAAAACATAAAAGTAGAGTTACTCTTCAACCTTACCCCTTTAGTGTGTCCAGGGGCTCTTTCCTGCTGATAATACCAGTTTCTGGGTCAACGGTGATGAATCTGCACCTGCAGTACAATAACAGAACATTCCATTGATGTTTAGATTTGTTGCATAATGTGAGACCAAAAGGTTGAAAATGTAAAGTGTAAAAGGGTTTTTCAGAAGCTAGGTCTGGGTCACCTTCCACATGCCATAACACGATGGAGTCTGACATCGCCAATCAGCAGCTCCGTCCAAGAATCCTAGAAAAGTAGGATAGAAAAACAACTAATGATTAATTTATTTGTATTTTCTTTTATTAGTTTGAGTACAGCCAAGGAGAGAAAAAGTTAGAGAGAAAGATATAAAGTGAGGAAATGAAAGAGAGCCTTTAGAAAATGAGTCTTCCTTAGTTTTTAATCTATATGCGAGTCTCTCCATCGTTTGTCACATTGTCTGTAGTCAGGTTCAACAGACTGGAGCCAGTTCTTAGTGATGGCTTTTTTTTGCGGCTTCAAGACGAACCGTTAGTATTTGTCTTTTCTGCACAGATCCTTCCATATGTCCATGGTATATAAGACAAGACAATATCGGGGGATTTTGTGTCCTAGTCCCTCCTACAGCACAAAGTGGATGATCCCAGTATGATTAGGATCCATACAGTTGCACAGTCTCCAGCAGGGTTGTTGAGTGTTCAATTGTTGACTAGTATTCTTGTTGACAAATAAAAATTGAATTCTCTCCATCCATGTGACTTGTATCATATGTGTAAAATACACCATGCAACTATACATGTTGTCCGGGATATTTTCACTCAGTTCTCTTTCCCATTTAGCTTCGACCTATAACGTTAAATCATATTTAGCTTTCATCAAAGCAGAATACAGAACTGACACAGCTCTGGGAATGGCGTCATTGTAAGATTGTACAATCACTTTACCATAGGATGTACAGTATCTCATCAGCATTTTTCTCAATTCTTTCTATATAGTAATCCCTCAATAGTAGGAATCTGAATACATCCAGATTTATTAGGGCATATGTAAATTACCCTTTTGAATAACCTTGCATATTGCTGTTAGACCCATCTGAGTCCACAGTTTGAATCAAGTTACCTTTCCCCTTCAGTTGTTTGATTGCCATGTATTTAAGGTAAATGTATCAGTTGTTTGAATACCATGTTTTTAAGGGAGATGTTGTTATTGGATTTTATTCTTCCTCTTCTTCAGTATGGGCAGGAATTTCTCTGCCCAATTAGTGGTTGAATCAGGGGCCCAGATGTAGGTATTTCAATATCTTTCCAACAAGCTACATAATCAACATTACACCAGTAAATAAGTGGACGCAGTTGTGCTGAATTAAAGTTAAGAAGTGCCAGCCCCCCACCGCCCCCCTTGTCTTTAGGCAGCTGGATAGTAGTTTATCTAATCCTCGGGTTCTTTACCCCCATATAAAACTAGATGTTTGTCGTTGTTTCGGTAAAGCTTTGACAAGTTTTTGATTATTCCTAATGCCTAAATATTTAATTGATTTAGCGTTCCAATTAAATTGTAATTATTTAAGTTCTATATCTGTAGAGCAGTTAAACATGAGAATGAGTTTTAGATATGTTTAATTTGTAACCTGAGTATACGCCAAAATGTTCTAAAATGTGCCTCAGTTTCATAAAGGAGTTACTGGAACTTTTAATTTAATCAAACATTGTCCTCAAAAAGACTTATAGTATGGTTTTGGTTATTGATATATTTTCCTGTTGTCATATCATCTTGGGAATCGTTTGGACTAATGGTTCTAATCGAGAGCAAACATGGTGGGCTGGGACAGCAGCCCTATCTGGTTCCTCTTTCCAAAGTAAATCTGTCCGATAGTGAGCCGTGGTAATGGTTCAATTAAAAGCGACAATAGTGGCGACAGTTACGTTTTTTGTACCACTCAGATGGAAATCCGTCAGTACCGGGATCCTTGTTGGTTTTCAATTTTTCCTATTGCTTTATGGATTTCATCTGTAGATATCTTTGCTGTTATGCATTTATTTTGCGCTTTATCTATAGAAGACAGATCCAAGGAGTCTAGAAATGTTCAAGTATCCTTATGATTTGTTGTTGATGTTTGTGTGTAAAGTTCTTTGTCATAATCCCATAACATATTTTCAATTTATTTTGAAAATATGTTTAGTTTGGTTGGAATTAGGATCAAATAGTTTACTGACTGTAATCCCTTCCTGTTGTCTTCGTAATCTCCTCACCAGTAATTTGGCAGCTTTTGGGCCTAATTCATTACTGCACGCAATTGGATAACACTACAACCAATCAGAAGAAAACAAGGGGTGACGCATCCAGACCAGCGGAGCTATCCAATAGATAAGACTCTTCCATAGCCGGTCTGTAAGACAGCAACGCTTTCGGCCCGCCTATATCAGATACACAGATGTGATTGGTTAATGTTCTGGGCCCGGGGAATCGGGGAGTAAGTATACTGCTCGTTCCCAGAGTGCCTCGCTGAGCTTATTCAAAGTGTGCTCTCGCGAGAACTCTGGATTTCCAGGGTACTAATTCATAGTCATTTGGTTTTAAATACCTAGCCTTAATCTCCATTTCCTGTTGTAGTATTTTATTAATTTGGTTTCTCACTTCTATCATTTGTTTCTATTTTTTGTCGGTTTTCTCTTTATGTTTTTGTTCCAGGTCAGCTAACAGAGACTTCTACAGATTTTCTTTTTCTTTTTAAGTTGACTTGTTATTGCAATAAATATTCCTTGTATAATAGCTTTTACGGCGTTCCATAGTATTGCAGTTTGTTTCTCGTCATTGCCATTTTCCTCTAAGATCTTCTTTATTTCAGCTTTGATTTGTTTGACCAGTTTGTTATTTAATATCCCCACGTTTATCTCCATATTGTGTCTTTTCGTCATGACTTCAAATAAATCTTTAAATAGATTGGACTATGGTCAGACCAATCGGCCACTCCAATTTGACATTCCTGTATTCTATCCCTGCTTTCTTTCTGCATAAAATAATGAATGAAGTCTCTCTCTGTAGAGGATGTAGTATGCATGTATCTCCATGCATCAAAAAAGCTAATTTCTTCCCATGTATTTATTTTTACTACCTTTGTGATAAGTTTTTTATTTCACTTACAACTAGTTGTGTCCATGTCGTAGTTCATTATCACATTGAGATCTCCTCAACATATAACTTATATACCATTTAGCAATCAAATTATATAGGGATTTCAAGAAATGTTTATCACTTTCAGGTGGGGCATATACAGTATGTTCACCAATATTACCATTGCTTGGTCATTTGTTCCTTTTACAGTAACATATCGTTCCTCATTATCAATTATTTATTTTTGATATTCAAATTTGGTGGCATTAGGAATAAGAATTGCTATACCTCTTTTGCGGCCGTTAGAATAGAAGCTATAGAAAGTGTTTTTAAATCAAAATCTTTTCAACTTTTCATGTTCTGTTTGTGAAAGGTGAGTTTCTTGCAGGAAGTCAATCTGCGTCCCTCCCTTATTAATTTTAGCTATAATTGTAGCTCTTTTGACTGGGTTTCCTAAGCCATTAAAATTTAGGGACATTAGTTTAATACAATCTTGTTTGGTATTAACAGGCTGCTTTTGGTCTGTTCACATTGTAGTGTCTCCCCCTCAGGCTAACAGTGCAATAACCATAGGAGCTTAACATAAAGAAACCAAAAATAACACAACATACCTATAAACAGAAGAGCAACCTCCAAAAAGAGAGACGTCAGCAACCCTCATATGTTAACTCCCCTTTAGTTTTGAGGGGAGATGCCTTCCACAAGAGAAGGGCCCACAGCTAGTAGTTAGATGTAACCCATTTTTTGACCTGCATTGCAATTTAAGAATATTTTATTCACATTTATAATTTGTGTCCGGTACTCATCTCGCATTGTTTTCAGTGTGTTGGAAATCTTGCAGCCGTCCTCACACCCATCTGCCTGCCTGCGAGGTTCGGCCTCGGTACCTCCCAACGTGTGTCAAAGTAGGACTGGGCAATATGGAATTTCGAATGGCGATATAAGATATTTTGAACAAAAGTGTTGACAGGCTGACCCTGGAACAGGCCTACAGCTTCACAGTATAAGAGAGATATATTAAAACAACAATTCTGATCTAATAGGCAGGCGTACCTCTCAAAATAACAATAATGTACACAGTAGTGCAGGCCTCACCTGTTTGAAAATATACAGCTGCATATTTAGTAAACTGTGAAAATAAAATGTATAAAACATAAATAAGCCCTTGATGTATTGCAAATAACAATAAATGTGAAAATAAAATAAAATATTCCTACTGAGGTAAGCTGAGACGACTATGTCTTACTTGTGTATTTCTTACAGGTTATGTGATAGGAAAACTAGCCTGTCGATAGTGTCTCGACTACATGTCTCTTTCAAAAATATACAGAGAAAACTCTTACTACTGGCGTCTATCTTATCCTTTTGCTGTTCTACGTCAGCGTTTAGTCTGGTTTATGTTTCTGGTTAAAGTCCTCCTTAAACTCTGCCAGTTCGTTCTTCACTTGGGTGGTGATGTCGTCTTTGACAGTTTTCAGGTCAATTTTCAGCTTGTTTTGCTTGGATTAGATTTGCTTGCTAATGCTATCCAAGCTAGCTTGCGGTATAGCCAAAGGTGTAGCTTAAGGTGTTAGCTTGTCACCTTCCTCGTCAGAACGATTTATTTCTTTATCTTGTCCGCCCGGGACTTTTTTCTTCTTTCATTTCTTTGATCATCCACTCATTGTCAAAGTCCATGCATCTTACTTTGTTATATTTTCATTTTTGCAGCGGTTAGGGAGCACACTATTGAATTCCATACTGCTCAACCGTCATCCGGAAGTCACAACTATTGTTTTGTATTTACATTTCCCTCCCCAAAAATGAGTAAAGAAAGATTAATACAAAATGTAATAGTTATAAATTGGGATAAGACTTCCCAATTTAAGTAACATTTATTGATTTCAGAAAAAAGCTGTGTTCAAATAATTTGCATTGAATTGTTTATCTCACACTCATAAAAACTGAAAGTAAATGAAAATATACATCTCATGGTAAAATAATCGAAGTTGAAAAGTAGGCTACCTCCTCAAAGGCATTGCAGTCACTGACGACGATGTTAGGACGGAATCTCTCCACCGTAACGTCCTTTTGCAGCTTGCCGTTGAGGTCTCCAACTGACGCTTCAGACAGCAGCATCACAGGCCCAACGTTAGGATATGCCACCTTCTGTAAAGTTGAAGAAAAGCAACTATAAGTACCTCAGGAAGACATGACATCTTTTATTAAACAGGGGTCTAACGAATTCAGTTTGATTAGTGAATTACAAAAACATGTACAAATACACGCAAGACATGACTGCCGTTAACTTCGGCAGAGCAAGCAAATATTAGTTAGTAATTCAGAGAAGAAAAACAACTAAGCCCGGCCTGCGGCAGGCTGATGTTCACCTCGTCCCGGGAGAACAGCTTTTCCTGGTCGGCAGACCTGCGAGGCTCCATGTGGGGCTCAAAGTGCACCAGACGGTAGCCTATCTCCCCCCCCAGAAAGCGGGTGATCCAGCGGGCTGCTTCGTCGCCACAGTCCCTCCCCTGGATGTCCGTACCGAACACCCTGGAGGAGGAGAATGAGAAGGTTAGTAAGTTATGTATTGTTTCGAAAAACACAAAAACTCATTGTTCCATTCCACACTCACTTAAATTCCGTTAAACATGGCTGGGAGTGTACGGGCATGTGAACGTGTGGATTTTGTGGAGGCATGTCCCGCTGGGATGGATAGTGGGAAAAGATTTCTGTGAAGCTCTGGTTGTTATTATTAACATACAGTATC
Source organism: Merlangius merlangus (assembly GCA_900323355.1). Lineage (NCBI taxonomy): Eukaryota > Metazoa > Chordata > Actinopteri > Gadiformes > Gadidae > Merlangius > Merlangius merlangus. The sequence goes on from OOFH01040841.1 coordinate 17,027, forward strand.
TTATGAATGAATGTTTTCCGACCTGCAATATTTTGTGTGAGATAAGAAGAACCAACATGTTGGTTTATTAGGCTATATTTATCTTTCCCTGCTACTTTTTTATTGAGATTTTTTACAAAAATTACAACTGTACCCAAATCAGTCTCCTCCTCATCATCATCATCATCATCATCATCATCATCATCATCATCATCATCATCATCATCATCGTCACCATTTGAAATCCCAATGGGGGTTTGTTTAGAACAGAGTGATGTTCCACCAAAGGAGAAGATGATAAATAGACGCACAGCCTGTGGCAGTAGCGCTACTCAGACCAAGTGAAGGTCAATGTTAAGATGTACCAAAACAAATAATCCACCTGCAGTCCATGATGGGGTTGTGGGGCTGCTGAAGGGGCATCTGCAGCTCCTCCATGCCAGGACCGTTCAGACATAGCCTCCCGCCGTCGCTGGTCAGGGCCACCAGCACCAGCTGTGGCTCCTGCCTCCCGGTCACCATGTGACCGTCCTCCTTGACCACCAGCCAGTGCCTGTAAATACACATCAGAGCCAAACAGTCTATAGAACCACAGTCAATAGTATAGCCATTAAGTCTATAGTACCACCAAGCCTATAGAACCGTACTGTACACGGTACCACAATACAGTCTATAGTATCACCTTATAGTCTATAATAAAACCATACAGTATATAGTAAAACAATACTATATTTAGTACCACCATACATTATACAAGTGTGTGGGGTGTGTTTCTGTGTCAACTGTCTGGATAATAGATTACTTATTGTGGACCCAGTTACGCAAGAGTGCCCCCTCTGTTCGTCAACACAGAATGGGCAACGTTTTGATTTTGCAGTAACACAACGGCCTAACCAGAGAAAATGCAAATAATGAATCCTAATCCACTGTCATTCATTAGTCCCAAACCGCTGTCACTCATTAGTCCCAAACCGCTGTCACTCATTAGTCCCAAACCGCTGTCACTCATTTGTCCCCATTCACTCTTTAGTTTAGAACCAGTACATACCGATCCCGAAGTTCTCCATGTTTTAATCCGATGTGGTGGCATTCTGCCAAAGCCACTGAGATCCCTTTGCCGGACTTCAGAGGGTGAACTAAAAGTTGCGATACAACTCCAACTCGGACCTTTTCTCTACTCCTTAAACTTCTCCACGCCAGACCCAAGCAGACCACTGCAGCACCCGCTCCTCCGACCACAAGATACAGCTTTTTATTCTGCGCTATTGCGGCAATCGAAAGCTTTTCGAAGTCCATGTTTGAGTTGGGACAAGAGTGGGCTGTTCGACTTCGCAGCGCAATGCTTGTTTTGTAGTTCAAGGAGGACGGACTACCGTCTGTGACGCTGTACGCAGTCACATACGGTCAAGTGCAAATTCATGCTCCCGTCAAATCGTGCTACCTAGTGGTTATATTTCATGCAGGCTACGCCGCAGACGCAGCATTGGCTGCTGGGACGCCTGCTGCGGCCGCCATCGTTAAGTGTGGATGGGGAGCCAGGGAGCAGCATAAAGTCTGAGGGGAGATTGGAACAGAGGATGTATTTCTGCTTGGGGAACACAGTTTGGCATCGACAACCACCATTCGGACTTGTCATCATTGGTTGTGTCTGTGTTTCATAAGATAAGGCTGCCCGCCTGCCCCACATTGCCAAACTCTCCCCTCTTGAACTTCAGAAAGGAAGCGCGAGAAAGAAGCTAAAAAACTTCTTTTTTTAGTTAGTTTTTTTTTTGTCTTCTTTCAGGGTTTTAATCCCACACAGATATTGATATGTTTTACATTCACATAGCCTTGCATACACTACATTGGTCAGTCTGCATTTACCCTGGCTGCTTTTTATTGTATTTTGAATTCTACTCGTACTGGTCTGATAATTTTCCTGTATCAATTCCCACCTGCAAACTCCAGTCCATTCCATCCATCCATCCACAAATAAACATTCCATCATCAGATTTGTATCACGATGCATTCTCATTTTAGGCAAAGTATAAGACAATACTTTAACAGTATAATTGTAACCATGATATAAATGGAGATTTTCAAGTAACAGAATTCAAATACTAACATTGTTTGGTAAGACAGAATTTGGTTTTATCTGAATCCAGTGAAACAGATTGGTGGTTTTAGCTGATATAAAAACTTTCAGATATTAAAACTTTCAAACTTTCTCGCTTTATTCCAAAGCGAGATAGCCTACATAAAAAATGCATATAAAACAATCACTGTCAACATTATGATTATTTAAGGAAAGAATGTTCTTAATAAAAGTAAATACAAAATATCAATACAAAGTGTCAAGACAGAATAAACTGCTGCTGCAGCGACAGTCAGAGATACAGTCTATAAGGTAAGATATATAGATATCTAATGTATTCATTTAGGATATATATGTAGGCCTATAGATAGCCTAATCATATATTGTTTCTTCAACTTAAAAATTGCTGACCGTTTTTTTGCCCCTTCTCTGGGATTATGTTCCCAGTTTTGATCTCGGACGTCTGGTCACTTATAGCATATAAGAATATTATATTACTGTTGAGCCAACTAGGAATGATCGCTGACAGTTCATTGCTCCTGCCAAACGGATTGCACTGAGTGGAGCAGATCACCACTCCAAGATGGCGGCCCCGTGGCAAGTCAGCGCCAGTAGGCGGTAGCGTTCGATGCTCCGTCTATGATATAGGATGTCTATGGGCTCTCTTGACTGCCCCTCAAGTTTGTGTCAGCCAAGACAGCTTTGCTGCTGGCCCTGACGTCAGTTAAGAGAGAGAGCGACCCGTCTGCACTCTCTGTAGCCCCTTTCTTGTCTTAGAATACAACGAGACGGCAGTTCGGCCATATTATGCCCGAACCCGGCTTTTACACTAAAGAGTATTCCTAGCTCATTCAGAGTAATAACACTCAATGGTTTCTCTCTCCCTCCTCATCAATCTGAGGAGGAAGCAACAGCCTATCTCTTGTGCCCCGTACGTGCGCTTGCCTGTTTTGTGAAGCGCATGAAGGCTCTGCGCAAATCTCAACAATTATTTGTGCATTACAGAGAACATTCCCAGGGCCTCCCCCTGACGAAACAACGGTTGTCACATTGACTGTGTGAAGCTATCACAAAGGCTAATGTGTCAGCGGGGGCAGAGCCGCCTGAGACTATCAGGGCTCACTCGACCAGAGGAATATCGTCCTCTGTCGCTCTTCAAACAGGGATGCCTATGGAGGATATCTGCACAGCAGCCTCCTGGGCGTCCCCATGCTCTTTTATTAGGTTTTACCTAAGAGACATATCCCGCCTCTCTATGACACACTCAGTTCACACTCAACATTTACAAGTAAGCTATACCTTGGGGTCTCTTTTATATTAAAGGGGGTCTCAAAGGACGCATCAACCTGTGGCTCATTGCTTTATTGGCCTAATCTGAGGAAAAATCTATGCCATTAACAGAAATATTATAGGCCTTTATTACAGGGGTCTTATCAATGCCGCGGAACGCTCCGTTCACTTGCATGGGTAGTAGTCCGGTAACTTATCAACCCCAGCGTCTTCGGTTGCTAAGCGACGTCAATGTCTTTGGCGGACATTTCTCTGCTGATCAACACTACGAATGCTGGTAACAAATAAATTGTAAAAAGACACATCTGAAGTTATTTTTTCGTTTTGGTAAGTAGCCGTGTAATAAGCGGGATAATGTATAGATCGTCGCCGGTCATTATCGAAAATAAGCCCCTTCAGGGTGAAGCAAGACACCTCGGCTGGGCGGGCTCATCTAGCTGCGTAGGCGCGTTGAACCATTTTTTTGACACACAATGATCAAAGGTCAGGTTAGGCGTGTTACATGCGTTCAGTGTGGCCGTACCTTTAGCGAAGAAAATTTTTCCCAAATGGACTGTTATTTGGACAAAGCCCCTCAGAAGTGTTGCCTGCAAGACCTAGTGGTTCAAAATGTGGTGGAAAAACAGTTTTTGAGATAGGAAGGTTCTACCGCCCTGAAATTTGAATAACTTATAGGGCCTAACTGGGACCCCAACACCAAAGCTGGTCTGAGGTTTCGGGTTACGGTTAAAAACATACCACAGTTTAACAACAACCGCCCCAAACCCAGAGAGCAGAAAGGCCAACATTAGGAGACGTACCTTCTGAAAGGTAAGTCACAGTGTGTCAAACGCAAATGCATATTTGAGCCAGTTTATCGGAAGTATTCTGTATTGGCACTATGCCTTTGCTTTTTTCTTCCAAGTACTGCCCAAAACATTTGCTTGTATTTAACCTTTATTTGTAACTTGGCAATTTCACTAGATTTCCAGAAGCTACTTGTTGTCATAATGTTACCTAACCACAGATTGTACATACAATGCTTTATCTCCAAGAGGGAGATAAAGCTTACCC
>OOFH01040887.1:3440-16988 GCA_900323355.1 Merlangius merlangus
CGATGTTAGGGCAAGAATAGGACCCCTCAATCGACCAATCGACAGTCGCTACCTTGAACCTTTTATGTTGTAGAAAAAGAAAGGGGACACACACACACACACACACACACACACACACACACACACACACACACACACACACACACACACACAGATTTTTCATTTTCCGTTTCTAAATAATTGCTTTTCAGTGAACAGGTCAAATTGACCCTGGTTTTGGTTTCTGCCGATATTTGAACGCACAGTGGGGCAAATTGCTCCAGGAACATTTTTGTTATTCATGACAAACAGAACAGGAGGGATAAATAAATATTGACTGAGGGAAACGACTCGATTTAGTTAGCATGCGTTAGGATTCTTCCCTAAACTCAACATCCCAAAAATCCCAATATGTTAATTAATTTATTCCTTACACATGAAGCACAATAATGCAGAGAGATGAAAAGGATGGACCAAAGGCTTTGGTTTGCTTTTTGTTTTACACAAATTTTAACACTTTCTTCTCCATGCAGGGGGTCTCATCTACGCAGTCAACGGGGAATCTGCAGATGGATACTCTTCCCCAATCAGAGGCTTTGTTATCGATTATTCCAGCAAAGACATTGTGAATGTCTTCAGGCCAGTGGATCAGGTAGCTACCGCCGTCAGCACATCCTCAAACAGCACACCGACTCACCTGTTTGTTGTGCACTTATGAACCTCTGCAGGTTCAGTGTTTTCAGTATTTTTATGTTTTCTTCAAACCTGAGTGTGTATAGCGCTTTTGTCAAGGCTGGTTGTTTTTTTATGTGCTATATAAAGACATTTGATGTATCAATCTGAATGTATCATGTTTTTTTTTTCATTTTATTCAGCAACCAGTTGCTATACTATGTGCAGGCGTAGGGAAAAATATGTACAAATAAGAGTACAGGAACCTGGGTCGCAGGCAAACCAATGCCGCTCACTGAGGTCGTACTTTGCCTTCCTTCTAGGAGTTCAAGATGCCCCATGACATTGTGGTTACCCCCGACGACAGCGTCTTTGTAGGGGATGCCGCCTCTGGCTCTGTCTTCAAGTTCACTTCTGGAAGTAAGTGGTCGTTTTCACAGAATGTGGTTTTATGTGTAAAACAAAATATCAGATAAAATATTGAGGAAAATCTCTGTTGGATTTTCATTGGGCGTTTTACGTATCTTTTTCAGACTCTCATCGCTCCGTCAAGAAGAGTGGGTTTGAAGTGGAAGAGCTTGAAGGTGATTCTTAAAGATTTGCCTTTTCTTATCATAACGTACAGTATCATACTGTGTAGGGTTAAAGAGATAAAAAATAGGTTTTGGATTCTTCTTTTTGGTTACCCTTTAATAAATAAATAAAAATGGATGCTTCCAGGAAGTCAGATGTTTCCAAGAAAGGACTAGCCAATTCAGCAATTTGAAACCCTGCTTTGATCTGAGATTGTAATAAATGTTGTTCTTTCATGAAAGTGATAGTTGATCTCAGACCTGCTAATGTTTAAAGATTGACACCATAACCTTAACTTAAAGGGTAACCCTCACACTTGGCTTATTTTTCATAAAAAGAGCTTCTTCATATGCATGTCAAAAAAAGAAGAAGTCTGCAACATAAACGATTTCCATGTAAAACCACAATTTCTTTCAAAAAACGCATTAAGTAGAACTCTTAGATTAGAAAATAGCCAACACGGACAGGTCCCGTGGGACAGTTCCCCATTGCAGCTAAAACATGCTGAGAACTTGCCACACTTGGCCCCGGTAGTTCAAACATCATAACCCTAAACATCACACTGTATGTGTCTCTACTCAGAAATAAAGACCATCATCCAGACCAACCTGAGACCAGTCTCGCACAAGGCCCAGACGGTCTCAGAGATCCAGCCCGCTCCTCCTCCGATATACCAACAACAGCAGAAACAACCACCAGGAGAGGAGGAGAAGGGGAGGCCGGAGAAAACCAAGCCCGACCCGAGCACTCGTCAGGGGGTCTCTCCGGCCCTCATGACCACCTTCCTGCTCATTCCCCTGGTGCTGGTCATTTCCATAGCGGTGTTTATCCGCTGGAGGAAGAGCCGGGTGTATGGTGGTGAGATAACCCATGCATTTCAATGGCTATGTTCAGTTGTCCAAGTGTTGGTTATTATTTTATGTTGTCCTGCTGATATTCACCCGGATTATTGTTCTTCCTCAGACACATTCGACATGATACAGGACGTGAAGCCGGGGGGGGGAATCTTGGGGAAACTGAAGGGTATGCATTTGTATATATGTTGGGATTTCAAATCATGTTTTACTTTCACAGTATGTTTGTTTAGGATAAGGAATCCCATGTCTAGTGTTATACCATTTTTTTTTTTATACCAAGTATCAAATTATGTTTATTTTTCATTTGATACTACATACGTTTCAATGAAACCACCAGATTGATCTGCCAATTTACCTCCAATTGTTCGTAGTAGTATGCACACTCATGCCTTATACACACACTTTACCCTTAAAGTAAGTTTAAAGTCTTTCTAGTTCTCAGATCGCTCCATTAAATCGTTAAAAAAAAACAATACAATAGTGAAGTTGTTGCCATTTACCTTTTGAAATCAATCCTAAAAGTAGTGGCCTTTTGAAAGGCATTACATAAAGGTTTTGTGAAATTAACCTTTTAATTAGCTAATTCATTCTCATATATGCTATTATATTATTTCAGGTAAAGCTGTGGGTGGCTTGAACCTGGGAAACTTCCTTGCGACTCACAAAGGCTACACCCGGCAAGGCTTCGACCGTCTGAACACGGAGGGCAGCGACCACGAAAAAGAGGAAGATTACACCACAGATTCAGAGAACGAAGAGTATTCTGCCCCCCCAGCCCCCAGCTCTTCCTCGTAGGCCAACAAACTATAACCAGGACCAACTAGCTCTGGTCACATGTCGGGATGTAATTCATTTATGTGCAAAATGTTTTGTTTTTTGGCTGCCAAATGTATTTATTTTTATGAAAATTCTGATTAATATAACTGAAGTCACATTAACTGATTTTTTTTGATTGTCTTTTCATGTAGATTATTTTCATAAAGACCAAGAATACTTTTTATTGTTTTAGATTGAGTTTAACATTTCAATAGTTTAAAAGCTATATATTTGTGCCTTTTTAGTTACTTTGCCAACCTTCAAAAAACGTGCCACTTGGGAAAAGTTATTGCTACGGAGATCTGAATCTTCATATATATGGTCTATTTCTTACATAAGTTGTCTTCACAAAATCACAAAATATATATAAATATATATATATAATCATTTGATAAATATCAGATGTTGACTGTCTATTTATTGTGTCACAGTGAGGTTATGCTGCAAGAAAACTATTTTCAGTAATTTTTGTGTAATAATAAAGTGTCTGCAAAGCATCAGCCTTGTATCATATTTATTGAACCAAAATTAGCAGTGCTTTAAAAATGTCAATACTTGCAACAGATGCATGTCTATTCAGAAGCTCCAGAAGTTTCATCCCAGAGTCCCTAATGCAGAATTAAAACACCCCCATTTTGCCTGCAGTGGGTAGGGTAAGAAAAACTTTAAAGCGAATGAGCAGTTTCTGTTCCTTGTACTGAATGTCTCTAACCATGCTGCATAAAAAGTTAAGAACAGGACTGTAAGCCTAAATCATTTTGAAAGAATTTTGTTAAAGCCTTAGGCGATGGTTCACTTCTGTAAAAGGATGACTTGTAATCTTCCCATTAGGGGCATTATCCCAAGTGGATTACCAAAAAGTTTTGGCTGTGACTGATTAATCTGGAACCGACACTACAGTTCCTCAACTTGAATTGAATGAGCACCCTTCCAATCCAGATGGGATTTACTGCTGTGAATTGGAATTATCTGGAAGCTAATCATGGCAATGGGCCTGCTGATAGATTTTGAGAAAATTGCAGATTCACAGGAAGCCGGAAGAGAAGATATTTGAACAGCTAAAGCCCAAGACACTCTTGATGACCAAAGTCCAACGATTCTACCCGGAGGTAGAATAGATTGACGGAGTAAGCACACCCCTTCTAAACATCCTTCTCACCATCAAAGCTACACTTGAGTATCCATCAAGGTTATATAGGCTACTGCCCAGGGATCAATCCATTATAGAGCGGAGCTGCTTCTGCCACAGGCAGACAGACATTTACAAACATCACACAACAAGTAAAGCCTATGATGATTAGCAGTTACCGGAAAGCATATCCCTCCCTACTCTGGATGCAGAGGGATTTGGTCTAGTTGACGATGTTCAGTAGTTTGTTGTCACATACAGAATGATCCCAAGCTATACACTAGGATCATTGAAGATTTAAGAGATGGAGGTTAAAGTGAGGCAGATTATTGGACGAAACTGCTTCTTTTGAGTTCTAAAAGACCTTGCACACAATGGGCAAGGTCATTAAAGTCTAGGTGAACCCTGAATCAACTCAACTTCCTGTCATGAACAGAATGGCACTTGAGTTTGGAGCAGAGTAAATCGTTCACAAACTGTTTGGGGAACACTGGAAAATACTATTTTTAAAATAAGCAAATACAAAGGTTTTCGTTATATAAAGTTACGGTATTATTTTGGTAACAGCGAAACATTGTAGACTATTATGTTCAAGATCATGGAAGACATACAAAACGAATATGGCTTCATAGCCACCTACACTTAATCTACCCACCTAAAAAAGGGGCACACATGCTTATCCAGAATCGTAATTTTTTCAAATAAAAATAATCGGACCCATTTCAATTAAAATAACATGATATAATTGATTAAATGCACGTTATCAGATAGACTTCTCCTCTAAACATAACACTGATACGGTAAATGATGTGCCTTTCACAATTAACATTGCCTCTTCATTTCTTCTTTCAATATTGATGTAAGCAATATAGATTCATTTGTTTACAGGAGAGTAAGAAAAATCTCACATAGGCGAGAATATTCTACTTCATTCACATTGGCTGACCATGTTTCTGTGGTGGCATTTCATTTGAGGAAAGGATTTCAGAAAGTTCTTAATCATGAGGTTCGACCGTTTAATGATATGTTCTAAAAGTACATTAACATTTCAGGGTCAATGGGTGAGGAAGACGAATCCCAGACATTGCTGTGCATTTATTTTCGTATGGTCTACATTGTAGTATAACAATATTTACAAAAAAGAATGCTGAGTAGATGTGCGATTTCTGTAGCACGAGTTTATGGTTCAAAGATGGGTACATTTCAGAACATCATTAGTCCTAATATACCAGGATTGAATATTACTGGATATTTTAGGCAGCCATATTTGACTGAAAGGAAAAATACACTTTCCTTTCTAATTTTGCATTGGATTGTCCACAGCCGTGAGTTAATTGGTCCCACACAATCAACCTTTGTCACCAAGCCACTTAAATTGGACAGTTTTAGATCTGAGGCACAGTAGCAGGGATAAACAGCAAAGACATATTGAAGCTTGATCTTGTGTGCAATGATCTAAACACATTTTACATCAGCAATGCTGATACATACATGTACAATTTATAAGCCCTAGCTTTCTGGCATTTCTGGCACATAACTCACTTCAGGAAAAATAAATGTCAAAAGAACCTTGAAACTCTCCAAGAAACAAGGGGCACCTATACAAATAAAGTACATAAAATGTTAGCTTGGAATTAACTGCTACCTAAATGTTTCATTAATAAAACATTCTGTATATTCTAGGTTTAGATCCCTGGTAAAAAAAAATAAGGGTACTTTGGATCGATTTTTGGCTTGAAAATGTTTTCATATTTCTAATATACATACAAACCATAGGCTACATTCACTTGCAAGATTTACAATCAAATGAGTAAAGTCATCTTTTCTTCTGGACTGTAGATCTCCGGAGAACCATTTGATATTTTAATATTTCTAAATGTATATACATATACACAAATGTGTATATGTAAACATACACATAATGTATAGTATACTACTTAATATATGTTTAGAAATGCATATGCACAAATACAGCAATCTATAATGCAATGCATCATCACTTTGTTTATATAGTTGGAATATGAACTTACATTGATTGACTGACGTGTCAATACATTCCCACCTGGATTCTAAGGAATATCGTGTATAGGAGGAATCAATACTCTTCAAGAGAGAAAAAAATATCCTACATGGCAAAATTAATGGGTGTAAATCTTTGTATTTACTGGAAAATTTGCATGAAGTTGAATTATACAACATTAGGGTAATATTCTGGAAACCTTAGTTGTATTTGAAGATATGTTAAACCTCCCGACCAGCAGATGTTCCCGTCTCCTTGCCTACAGACTTGACCGTGGAACAAGAAGTCTCTGAAGGTGCTTCATCGCTTGTGTTCTGTGGTAAAGTCTTGTCTAGCACCGTTTTACTACCGACACAATCCCGGGCCACCTGAGGTAAAGCTGCACACGTGTTACCATCTCCTTCGCAGTACTTTGAACGCGCACCACGCAAATCCAGGGGATCAAGCTCTGTTGCCACTTTACCTGAGTCCGATTCTCCTGGCACTTTGTGGCTTTGAGTGTCACACTTTACAGTGTTTTTGATCCCTGATCCCGCGCTCTTGGGGAGGCTCTCCGTCGACAAGTCTTTACTGGCCTGCTCGTGAGACGAAGAACCAGTCCAATATTGTTGCTGCTCCTTGGTGGTTTGGGGAGACACTGGGCCACACACGGCCGGGGGATCCTGTGACGCATTTCCTAATTCTGAAGAACCATGGGAACTACAGTGGGAGGATTTCCCTGATATTCCCTGACTGCTCACTGCAACAAATGAACGGAACATTTCAGTAAAATCAAAATAACATGCTGATGATAATAAAAAATGATGCATGAATGGAAAAATACTAAAAAGCATTAGTTACCACTGGCATCCTTCTCCATTGTCTTTTTCCCCTCAGTGAAAGGGCAGGGAAGGACCTTTGCAGGCGTGTAAGTGTTGAGAGAAAATTTCTTCCCAGCAACTGTAGACAAAATGCATTATATTAACAAACAACCTGAACAAGAGCATTGAAACCAGCCTTTTCAAATGGTTCAAACCTGTGGATGTGGAGGCGTCAAAGTCGGAGGTATGGCTTCTGGCAATGGAGGCCAGGAAATCGTCCACTTGCTTGAGTGACAGTGAATTGTGCAGAGTCTCCAAGGGACATATGGATGGAACCATGGAGTATAGCTCAAAGCCTAGAGGGAGACACCAACATTGCTTAGTGTAGTCGTAAGGAAGTTAACAAAACTGGCTTTCGATTAAATTAGTTTTTGGGGTAATCAGAGGCAATTTTTTATTCATGATTACATTAGATACAAAAGCTCTGCAATTTTGTATGTATATTTTTGGGTTTGTGATTCCCTACAGCTCAGGTTTTTACAGAAGCGCCTAAAATGAAATGGATATAAGTTAAGTGCAACATTTTATATAGATTTACTTTTGTGTTAGTATTTCCTATATATCAAATACAGGGTACCGCACCTTATTATTAATAAAGGCTGTGACAACCAATAATGAAACAAAAACTACAAATGTAATCAAATAAACATGATGAAGACTACATAAATAAACAAACAAACTTTATTGTGTTATCTGAACAGTATGAAACAAGGCTGACCGCAGCACTCAGCAGTTACAGTATCTTCGGAAAGAATTCGGACCCATTCCCTTTCTGCACCCTTCCTTGTTTTGTATGTTCCATTGATAACTGTTTTGAAATCAAATTGATTATAAACCATTCATCTAACAATAAAAGCAAATCAATTAATTTGCAAATAGCCAATTTATTAAATAAATCTGAAATTCCTATTTTAGATAAGTATTCAGACTCGTGCCATTATAAATTGGTGACACTATGAATTGATATAAGGGTATAAAACCTAAAGATTAGGCCCCAGGACTGAGTAAGTAGTTACTTGATCAAGAACCAAATGGTCACTCTAACAGTTTCACAAGATCTTTGCAGAAATGGGAAAAACCTGCCAGAAAGGACAACCTGACAAGAGGGAAGCCCCTCTTGAGGTAAAAGGCGTGTGGAAGCCCGCCAGGTTTTCACCAAAGGGCCCTCAAAGGGCAGCATGAGGTAGGTCTTCTCTGGTCAGTTGAAAGAGGTGAACGGTGCCAGATACAGAAGGACCCTTAAAGAGAACCTCTGAATCCACACAACATCTGAATGGGGGCGGAAGGGTCATCTTCCAGCCCAATAACCCAAATAACACAGCCGAGACCAGGTCTGTGAAGGACCTTCAGTGGCCCCACCGAAGCGATCATAGACCAGACCTGAAGATGGCAGCTTAGACACTCATCATCCTGTTGGAGAGGATCTCGCAGGAACAATGGAAATAACTGCCCGAATCCATGTGGTTAATTCTTGTATTGACTGACCCAAGAAGACTCAAAGCTGTGATTGCAGCTAAAGAAGGTAATTGTGGTACAAAGTACTGAATCAAAGTGTATGATGGTTTTAGCATTGTCAAGACAGCAGAAAGAAGAAGAGATCAGATTATGAACTCAACCAATAAAAAGCCCCCTCCCCCCTATGTTTCGCCGCAATCATCAAGTTTTGCATTGGACGCACCTGTGACTGATTCCCTGAACCAATCAGGGAAGAGATGCCTTGATTGGTCAGAGAGAGCCAGTAGCAATCTCAATTCTAAATTGCCTCATACAGAGGAAGGAAATATCAACTGGAAAAGCACTTTTTTAAAAAAATAAATCAGCAAAAATGTCTAAAATAGTTGAGTGCTCATTATAGTTCATTGTGTCTTGATTGAGGGTCAAAAACTGAATAGAAATAGAAGGGGTCCAAACATTTTCCGAATCTGCTGTATGCCAGTTTAAGCGATAGGGTAAACTAATTCCCAGATTACGAAATATAAAAGCTCAATGACTTATTTCACTGAAAATAATGACACATTATGGCCACATAGACAGCTTCTGTGATATGGCTGTGTCTGCCAGATTGTGCATCAATAAGATACCAAACTTAGAACCGATTCCTTTATAAAACCCAAATTTGGGTTTTGGACCTCTGTATCAGGGAAAACAATTCCCTTATCTAAGATCTAAGGACTCCAATCATTTTAAAGAAAGCATACCTTAAACATCTGTACTATCTACATAAGGAGGGGGAGGGACACCATTGATGTTTTAAATGAAAAACTCATTACTAAAAAGAGCTTGGACTAAAATCAACGTAACACTAATACGACTAATGAGAAAAATACTAGATAAAATGAATGCAACATGATAAAAACACTTACCACAGAACACACTGGATAAGACTGACCCATTTAGATAAGCAGATCAAAACAAAACAAAAATAGATCTCAAAATTAACAAACCCATGAAAAGTAGTTATGTTAGAAACCACAACTGAAAATGCCATAGAAAGATATAATGCAATATTTGAATATAATTGTCACACTAAAAATAAATTGAAATGTTTTATATAACAAACAATATCAACCAGAATTCCAAACAAACATTGTATTATCAGAACGTAATTGAAAGGCTTTTTCTACTTACATTTACCATCACAACTAAGTTAAACGTACCTAGTTACAGCACAGAATACGAGAGAGAAAATCCAGTCCTTTTAAAAACCAAAGTAATTCTAAATAATTGAGGCTGTCATAGCCCACAATTGTCTTGCCTGCCACTCTTTGACTCTTTAAACTAAGACCTTACGATTCATGAATTCAAGAGGCTGACTGTGCCCGGTGACGTAGAGATGCAACAGGCCAAAAATGTGTACTGCACTCAGGGATCACGGCAGAAGTAAAGCCAATTATAAATAAAGGGTTAACACAAAGATGCATCTTATTTAACAAAAGCAAAACATACCATTGGTTGGGTGTCTCGCAAATGATATTGAAAACCTTTTTACGCCAGAACTGCGCGTTGCTTCTGAGAAAGAGAAAGACAGGCAACTGAAATGTACAAAGACTAGCCAGAAACAATAACTAGAAGCCAAATAAAAATCCAGTATTAAATGGCATGCAGAAAGGGGAAAGCGGTAATGAGCTTTGTTAAGGTAACTTCAGCCAGAGTAGAGTGGTTAAAATTGACACAAAGTTCACAAAAAGGGCATAACCTCCAACTGACCTTAGTTTTAGCCACTACTAAATTCAGCTTTGCCTTCACACACCACATCTAACCACTACAGGGCAGGGATTTGCAGCAAAGCACATGAAACCAATATCTATAACAATTCAAGCAATAACAAACAAAAGCCTTAACATAACACAACCACATATTAAAGACAAAAGACAAATAAATCGAACGAACAACTACCTCGATTTGCTAGGGAGCCAAAAAGTAAATAACGAGAACTCAGTAACATTACCTCATACCTAACAAAGAAAGAATCACAGGGTTAGGCGATGACTTAACGTGTGCTATAAATCTATACCTAGCTAGCCGTTTCTTCCCATTACAAAATCTACTTCCTTTTCGACAAAAAAAAGCCTTCGATAGACAATATAACAAAAGAATACATTTTCCTTGAATTCAACTGGTACCGCGGCATAGTTTTGTAAAGTTATGATAGCAAACAACACACTTTATCCAAGTAAAGTGCTGTAAACCAGGAAAAAAACCTCATTACTCATACAATCCTGCATCATCCACAAGATGTTCAAAGGGCTTTGAAAGGCTAATTCAGACTGCAGCAGCTAAACAAGAATTTACCATGACTAACACAATGCCTGCAAATTCAGCAGCTGACTGAATTTGGGAGTCTGTAATAATGTTCCAATGCTATTGGAATCCTTAAAATAACACAAATGTAACTGAAACAACATACTTAATGTCAAAAATAATCAAGGATGTCTGTGAAGTTTCAATCAAATATGATGTTTTGAAGAATGGTTTTAATATTTTGAATTGTCTCTATATGGCCACCTTTGGTTGAATCAATGGCCATTCTTATAGTTGCTAATCAACTCAAGTATTATAACGCCACATTTCAGAATTGACCCATTGCAATAGAATTCCAAGGGTCACACTCTTTTTAACCCATTTCCCAAGCATATTCCATAACCTAACTGTGCTCACAGAGGTTTATATTACACAATATTAACTTTCATTAACAGCCATCGATCCTGGCCCAGACATACTTAAAGTATATCTTTTTCAAACTGCACCTCATTTTGCAATCATTTTGTGTTCAAGAGACTTCTGTGGTCAACTTGGAAAATGCTTTGTTCGCACAGGGAAAAGGGGCGGCTACGATTAAAACGTAGGACCACTGGGTTTCATGGCCACAGTGTGTGCAGGGTGGTCAAATATACCACGTGAAGGATTACATCAGTATCGGTTATCTGTAAATATTTGGCATCTGTAAAATATGGACCCTTGCATCCCACTCTGTTTATTTGAAGATAAACTAGTTCAGAGCAAGATTTGCTGAGATTGCGAGGAGCTGTGTGCATTAGCAACACTGCTGAAGCAGAGGCTATGCTGATACCGAGATGGTAGGAAATCATTAAAATTTGTTGCAAGTATAATTGGGGGCCTTTAGGTTTCATATCAATCTGTTAAGGCTGGTCAAGCATTGTGGATCACATTCTTAGTTTGGTCCAAACAGCGAACCCCAGTGAGTGATTTACTCCACAACACCAGATGACAGCGCTGTTGCATTTTCTAGCCATGTACAGTGGCCGCTTTCAAAAAGGGGAATCATCATACTACTCTTCCATCAAACCTGCCCGTTTAAATGCCTCAATGGATTTTCTTTATAACTTGGTGTTTGCCTGAACATGTCGGTTGACTGCCTGTTCCGGGTTAAATTGTATTTTTATGTCTCTTGAATGTACTGTTTATGTTTCAAATGGCTGTCTATTCATGTCGATTGTCCAATAACTTCTGCAAAACTCCAATAATTTACCGTTACAGGGAATTTCCCCTTCCCTCTCCCCGTCATGACAACCGTTAGGTCAAAGTAAGGTCAAAGCATCGTTCTGTGAGCAGAAAATATCATGATTGCTGAAGATCTTCTTTGTATAATTAAGCATCTTAAGAAAGCAGTAAGGTCCACAAAATGAAATAAAGCAAACCAGATACCTTTACTGCGATTGCTATGTAGTATATTTTGTGGGCGCATAAATTCTGCTTAACACAGGCTTTATAATAAAGATCAATAATGTGAATTGATCACATGTTTTATTGCTATTGATCAATAATGTTATTTGTGCGATCATTATTTATGAGCATTAACTACACATATATCCAGGTAACTCTAGGCTCAAGCTTGTTAAAATTGTACACAACCATACACAAGAGAAAAACACTGATGACAACCGTTTCAGAAATCATGTCCAAAATCATAACAGAAGATTTGATAAACCAAGCATAGAGCCCACAACGAAAAGCCGTACTAAAAACGGCAAAACAACAAACATCCTTTGCCCAAATGAACGGACTCAAATTGATGAGGGGAATACGATGCAGATTACAGCAAAATGTATTTTCAATCTATGCACTATTGAAATTGTTTTGATTATGAAAATAATTGGTTGATCTTTTTTCCTCCAAGAGATGTGTGCGTGTCTGCACATACCATCTAAGAAGCCAGAAGAGGTCAGCTTTTTGCGGTGTGCGCGAGCATAATCTTGTAGGTTTGGTGCGCTTGAAGAGCCCCCGAGCACCATGTTGCTAAAGAGACCAGCGTAATGAGCCCCTGATGAGAGTTAGAGAAGATACATACAGCAACCTTGTGGGCCACATCCACACTATTGGAACGCATGCATCATGCATTTCATGAGATTCTTGCCACAAACGTGCCTTACAAGTTCCTTTGCATTTGACAATGATGTCATACAGGGGGCAATTAAATACTTCTAGCACAAGTACGAAAATAAATATTACTTCTACTCTTACTAAAAAAGTACATTTTGTCTTCAGGCCACATCATTTTGCAATGATTTTTTAATATTGTTTATATATTTTTCCCTTCCGCATCTGATAATACGGAAGGTTTAATAATGTGATCACTTAACATGAAATTAATCAAATATGTTAAATAAAGAGAATTAACTACATAAAGTGTATACTGTATTACCTAACGGCAAGACTTATGCCTTTTTGGAAGAATTTAGGTCAGAAGACAACACTAGAATATCTCAGATTCGTTCATCGCCTTTAGTTGTGTGGCAAAAATCTTGCTTAGTAAGAGATTATTCAGTTTCAGATTAGGAAAGTTTTTGATGCAAAGACAAAAGGTGTATTTAGAACATTCACCACATAGCAAATAATAAGAAACATAAAACAAAAATCACACTCTTTAACTTTTCCTTACTATTTTAAGAACACGGCTAATTTATTGAATCCATTGAATACTTACCAATTCCAGTAGTGAGCTTGACTTCTGAGTGAAGCCTACCAGGTCTTTGAAGATGGCCACTTTCAGTCAGGATCTGTCAAGAAGAGTGTACAAGAACTCGTCAGACCTAGAAAACCAAGCTTGGTTTACAAAAGTAAAACATGGGAAATATTAAGATGAATGTTCTGGATGAAAGTTAGTAAGTGAAAAATAATGAG
>OOFH01040940.1:1246-12589 GCA_900323355.1 Merlangius merlangus
TGTGTGTGTGTGTGTGTGTGTGTGTGTGTGTGTGTGTGTGTGTCACAACGTCAGCCCTGTGTCGTAATCCTGACAGGAAAGGTGCATGTTGTTTTCGATAACTACGGTAGTTTGAAAAGCAGTCGGAAATTATGAGTTTTCACCTGGCAGGGCACGAGAGCCTACTCAGATTCACAGCACGGCCAGCCATCACAACCCACAGCATTGTCAGTTTTTCCATTCTTTAATGAGGGGTTGGAAAGTCTAAATGGCCGGGTTTCCGCCATTTATTTCCCAGAATGGTTGTAGCAGAGTAAATGTTCTTGTTTTCTGATCATCTGTTCTAAATAACGAGCTGACTATTGACCGGCGCCTGACAAAGGGAACTAATATCCATAGGGTCCGAAACTCTCCCAGCCAGTAAAGGATGGTCAAATGCAGAGACTGGATTTACCCCAAGGGGAAAACATCAGCATATCATCTCCGGAGTCAAGTCGTAAAGTTCGTTCAACGCTCCTCTCAAACTAAGGCCACACAAAGTAAAGGGGGTCATGAGGGGTAATGCTCGGCTCTATAACAGAGTACTGCTTCATAAAGCTGGTAGGATCTGCAACATCAACTCGGTTTCCATGAAGAAAGCAAGGAAAAGTTTGACGATTTGAATCATTGGTTTATTTGTTTATTTGTGAATCATCAAGGATTTGTGTTCTCCCTGAGACGATAAAAAAAAAGTTTTGCCCTTGAATTTATAGTTATTAGTTCAGTTCACCTTATGAGTCACCATCAACAATAATCATATTTATACAGAATTGTTTCTTTTTACAGGCTTTAACACAGCTAACATACTCTTGATGAATGATAAAATGTATTCATACATTATTATCTAATATACTGTCTTTAGACAGCAATTGTGACTGAGTTAAATTATATGTTTTTCACTGCCTCGTAGTATAGGCTACCTTATTAGGCTGAGCTTATTCAAATGGTGGATCGGTGGGAGCTGTCTGCTCCGTGTTGACCTTCCACCACTCATCACGACACAGTGTGGCCTTCACTCAGCCTACACAACTTAAGGTCAAGCAGCTTTACATGCTGATGAATCGTCTATATTCAAATCAGACTCCCTGGAGGATTTACACAAAGAAAGACGGGAACTGGCCTCAGACATCTAGTTGGAGTAGTTCTGAGATATACATGGTTTTGCCTGCATACAGCACAGATCTGTTCAGGCATGTGTCGCTCCAGGTTTGATCCTGGATGACCCCAGGTACTTACGGATAAGAGGCTGTATGTCTGAGTCTAACGGAGGGAAAGGTTGTGGGAGATTTAGAAGATACATCAAGCTATTCACGATAAGTTAATTGGACGGGAAAAGGTGAGAGGCCTATTGGCGGAGAGCATGCATGAAAGAGATAAAACAAGAAAGCATATCAAGGTAGTTAAAAAAGATTGCTAAAGCACACGGAACAATAGAATGACCAATTATGTCATGGAAAGGTACGCAGAACCCGAAATGACCGACCTCCTTGAACTAAATCGATGCCACACACTTAAAGTAAGTGCATCCCCATAGATACATCTCCATGAGCACCACTCACCAGCACCCCTTCTGCCCTGCAGTCCTTGCTGAATACAAAACAAACTCCGCTGGCAAAGTCACACAACATACTGCATTATGTATAAGAGACATCGCAGAAGAAAAACAAACTTCCACTGACAAATAAACTTCTACATGTATACATTTGTTTATTTCACTTATCTGTGGAAGGCCACACTAAGTGCGTAGAACTTCTGCGACAGTTAGCTTAAGTGTTGGAATCATTGCTATCTCAACTAGCCTGGCAGGACTCGTAGCTCCAAGGCGGTGTGGACCCATGGCTCAGGAAGAGGAAGCAGGAAGAGAGGAGATGACAGGGTCAGGGGGAGGTGGCGCTGGAGAAGAACCGGGCTGTCTGCAGTGCCACAGCCGAAGTGAAGAACGTAGCCCCTCAGGAACACACAGAGGTAGATCTTTGGCAGGTAGGGGAAGGGACAACGAGATGGGTTCGCCCCTGGAGAAGACAGTCCTGGACTAGAATATAAAGCGGGGAGGTTTCCTTAAAGTCTTTTAGTCAGTTGAATGGCAGTTGAATTCCCAGGAAAGTTTAATTTAAATATATATAGTTGGTACACAGGCGCCTTCCTGTCACTAGACCTGACAGCTGCACATTGCCGTATATGGTGTGCCACCGGCCCCCGTTAATGATTGGATGAAGGAAGTTCGACCTTGCTCGTTGTGAAAAATGGGACGCGTGTGTGTGGGGGAGAAATACTGAACAGGACGCTCTATATAATTCAGCTTTCTCCCTCCAACTGCACACCTGGTTTGGTCATTGCAGGGAGAGGTAATGACCCGTTAGAAAGTAACCTGATGAATTCACTTGTGAATATATCTGCTTTCAACATACAAAGGTATCACATCAGGCGAACCCTCACAGAAACCAGCCGGAAAAAACACAGCAAACAAAACAAGTTTGAAACGTTGACGTTGTTTGTTTCATAGCTGCCTATTAATATGCCCTCAGAACTGAATTGCTGCACACAGGGAGAGGGCGTGGGTGTATTTTGACACTACTGCATTGGAATATGTGTAGATATATAAAATGCTTCAGCAAGGCACTGAAGCATGTTTATTTAACACTTGTGTTCTGAGAGTGTAATTATTAAACACATAGTAAAACACAAGGCAATGAAATTCTTAGGACTAGGCTTCTGGGAAAGGGGATAAAAAGATATTGGTACAGTACAAAGTCTGGCCGGTCCGCTTATTGTTCCTGCAGTTTATTGACGACTAAATCATCAAAATCTGGTGCTGCTAATAGAGACACTCAAGGCTTCTTCTGCATTCTAAGCCTCAACAAATGTCCTCTAAATCGCTTTCATTTCGAGTTAATGAACAAGTGGTGAAACAAGCTTTCTTGTCCGTCAGGGATGTTATAGTTCTGAACCCTTCAACTAACTTTGTGTGTTCTGTCTCATCCAAATTCAGTTTCTCTTGAGTGTTTCTAATAAATCCCGCTCATTATCTTTGCCAAGAGGTGACATTATTCAGATCAGATGACAGATTGATTTAACTGAGGGAGAAAATTGTTCATTTCGCTTTCTCGTTTGTCTCTCTCTTTCTCTGTGGTTCAAAGCCTTTCTGCCACTTGACCCTATTTGACCGCCATTTGCGAATAGATATTGTCCGCTTCCACACAAATAGTTTGTACCCAATCAACATCTGACGGCAATATCAATGTTCCAGTGAACGTAATCGAATTGCTTTACTGCACACTAAGTGATCAGTACTTGTTTGCCCGTACTTAGTCAGTTTGTGAATAGAGGACGACCATGAGACGTCATATATCACCTTATGTATGCTCCCTCCTGTGACCCTATATGTACATCCAGGGACCCCACGGTGAGACCCAACGGTTGGGAACCACTGCTAAACCACATGACAACCCTGAACGACAGAGGTGCTTGTTTCAACGTTCACAAAAGCCCCTTCCAGATCATTTTCCTTTCCCTTGTTATCCTTCACCATCTCGTCGCCTCAACTCTTTTTCCCCTCCGCGTCGTTCTGTTGAAACGGCGTTCTGCCTCGCGTGTCGTCGCACGCGATCCCCCTGACAGCTCCATCATCATCCAGCTCCCGTGTTTACCAAAACGCTCGCTGGCTGAGACCGGGGCGGCTCGCGATAACATCTTGCCAATTAGGCAACCGCGACAGGACAGGCGGTCAGCCGCGCCGCCCTCCTCATGGTAATGAGCGAGCGTTGACTGGGTCTCTCTGTCCCCGCGTTTCGACAAACACCCGGAGGTGGAAAAACCCAAACCAAGTAATGAGCGAGATGTCAGCACCGTCAGCGCTCGGTCCGTGGAGAACGGGGCTGCCTTGTTCGCACTACATGCGTCCATCGGTGGATGGCCGAGGGCGTGTCAGAGCCCTCAGTCTCGCTTGTTATGCTTACGGACGGCTGTGGATGGTCGCCAACAGCGACCGGCTCAATAGGTCTCGATTGGGCCGTCACGGGCGCAGTGAGAGATAAGGCCAGGGCGGGAAGGCTTGTTGAGAACGAGGAGCGTTCCAATATGTATTTAACCCCAGGTGATATCGTCTGTCAGGTGGATTGAGATGGAGCGACAGCAGATTGCTCCGATTGACTGGCTGACCAGAGCTAAGGCCAAAAAACATCCTCAAATCCCCTTATCTGATCCCGGGTTAAACGGATTGAGTCCCTGCGGCTGGTCTCATACTGGAGGGCATTGGTTAGTCCCTGGGGTGAGGAAATGTCCGTAGTGGTGTGAAGCACAAAGGGAAACATGCAAAAAAACACACAACCACGCAGACACACGCACGTAACACACACACACACACACACACACACACACACACATACGCAGACAGCTCAGTCCTTTTTACACAACCTTTCATTTCCTGTTGTTAATTTTCATTGCGAGGCTATTTTTTTTCTAACGTTCAAACAAATATATTTTCTTGGTATGGAAACAGTAATTAACGGCATTGTAAATGTCACAAAAGTTCTTATTCGTTGCACTTTATTGGAGGAACTTTTACAGAGTTACGTGAAATTAAAATGAACGATGTAAAGGTTAATATTGACACATTATGCAATAGGGACTTGGATGCTGCTTTAAACTTCCCTTAGAAAGATCCTTAAACTTAAATCCCAGCCACACAGCGAAATACCTTGAGTCAGCAAAACAAATAAACCGCAAACTCGATTAATCATAATATAGAACAAAGCAAGCCAGTAATAACAAAGCAAATAGTGACACAGTGTCAGGGTAAATACCCATATCAATGAGAAGAAAGAACAAGCAAGAGGAGCAAGAGGTGGGTTCACTTCCTCTCTCAGGGGAGCGGTGAGATCTCCTTTGAAAAGGTTTCTTCAGCTTCTACATCAAACATCACGGTGCATTGATCAACACTTTTAGTGCAAAGGAATTGTCTTCATGCTGTTTCGTACATTACGACTCTGAGCTGTCTGTTGGTGATCGGAACATGAACATTTACAAGTGTGATTGAGAGAAAGAGCTACGGTAGACTGATGGCAGAGGAAGCTTTCTCTAACTCCACAGACTCTCCATCAGGGCTGGAGCCAGGGTTTGAACGAGGTCTAGGTCGTGGGGTTGTGGCTTCAGTTGCGGGGGTTCAGTTTTCTTAGGGGGAGAATGGTTGTCACACAAAGTAACAGCTCTCTGAATCAAGAATTAAGCATTTAATCATTCTCGACCGCTGATTTTGTATACAGTTCATTATACTACACTATGCTAAGTACAGTTCCAACTTACTTTACTCGAGTTTTAATCAATTATGAGTTAATTTATTCATGCATGTATGGAAAGTACAACTCTAACAGGGAAAGAGATGAGGATACCACCAAATAAAGTTTAAGGCTTTTATTTAGAACTTCAACAAAGTGATACCAAAGGCTGCGTGTGCAGAACATCTGCTTTTCCAGCTTCAGCAAAGTTGTCATCGTGTCTCGCTCTGTGATTCCTCTTGTAAGCTCCGAGCCTCGGCTGCTTCTCAATGCCTACAGGCTTCAGCATCCCTCCACTTCGTCTCTCTCCGTTCTGTTCAGTCTTTAGGCCCAACTTGAACCCAGTTCCCCTCAATCCTCGCTTTTCTAGTCCAGTCCTTTCGCAACACTTTTAACCATTAGGTTGTCTCGACCTCACAGAAGAATAATATCGTACAAGGAATATTACAACATGCTGTCGGCACACAACATTGAGGGATGTTTTTAAAAAGGAGTGTCTCTTCAGGACACTCAGACAGTTTTGTACATGCTTCTCAATAATATTGTATAATGCAGGATAATGATTATAATCCTTCCGAAGGGTGTAGTAAAATTCTCCCGCAGTTTTCCATCTCGTCTTCTGACATTGTCCCTGTGGACTTTGAATAGAAAAGTTATGGATGGTCTCTAAGCAGCCGTCTGAGCTCATAGCCGAGGTCATGAAGAAAAAAGCAGTTTGAAGAGCAGAGAAAAAGTCAGACAGCGAGGTCACATCAACAGACGTCTACCACGCTGCTCGACTTTAAGGTGAATCTAAGAAGGACCTTTTCCTTTTTCTCAGTCATCGGTCCATCGTATTATAACAACACAATCTGTCCATCAAATGATATGATCAAAGGGAACTATAAACACAATGGTCAACACTATTCTTTTTTTTTATTTTATTCCTTTGCTGCTGCCATTGAATATAATGCTGACTGTTTTATTGTCCAACTTGTTGGAGGAGAAGGAGCCTACCGTGGAGCCTAAAGTAATGAGTCTTCCGCAGCCCTAGAGAAGGGGTGCTGAAATGCTGACTGGACATTTTATATTTGTTCAGCGATTCACCTGGTGGCCATTTTGGGGGGGGAACTGAAATACTGCATTCAGCAGGTAGAACCAAGATGGCCGCTAGGCGAATAAGCCCCAGAGCTAGCTGTTCCATATTAATTGTCTACTATGTTATAATTTTCTATAACACTATAAAATACAGGAAGGAACCGACCCACTGTCTCCACTCTGAATGGGGCGAAACAACTTTTTCGTCGGCTGGTAGGGAGAGAATACTTTAATAATGAACAATTTGCTGCAACTGCTAAATGCATTTTATATTAGCTCCATATTGGGAACCTGAATTATAGACTGACAAAATCACCTTGTAAAAATAATCATTTTTCGGACAGATTCATTATCTTGCTTCATAGTGGATGAGATGGATGGACGTTGACTGCGGTCCCTGTGATTGATGGTCTAAGTGGCGAACACAGAGGGAAAGTGGGGACAAGGCCCTTCATTTGGACCCCAGCCTTCAGGGTACGCACATGACCTTCCCAGAGTGATTCTGAGGTAGAGAGAGAGAGAGAGAGAGAGAGAGAGAGAGAGAGAGAGAGAGAGATTTAATGCCCAAATCATGGGCATGAACACGACAACATGGTGAGAGATTTGAGAGGGACCTGATAGGGGTTAGGAGTGTGGTCAAGTGTTGTTAGAAGTGTGCTTTGGAGTGTGGCTCATTGTAGGGTAAGGGGATTCCATCAGTCTAATTTCATGGTCCGGTTCTCAGTTCCAGTGTTAGCTTCCTAGTAGGGTTAGGTTCCAGGGTTTTATTTAATTTATCATAAATTTGTCTACTTTCTCGATCGCTCTCCATCCAGTAAACGTCACACAGTTAACTCTAGCCACAGACCTAGAAATGTCAGAACACTGAGCTTATCCAGTTCAGGGTTGAGTGCCACTGTTTTGCGGGTAGGGAAGGGAATGACAAAGGTGCAGGTCAATATGAAGTCAAATGACTTCGACACATTGGGGATGTCCATATAAGCTGAAATATCCAAAGAAAATGCTGGAAAGAGGCTATCAGTAAGGCCATCGTGAGACTTGTGTGATGATAAAGAGCGATATTGATCTCATCTACCCAATGCACACTGTCCATCATTCAGCCTAATCCTACCCAATCGTTGTGGGCTTCTGTGCGGCAGGGGGTTACCGTCTGGGCTGGATGCATTCAGAAAGGGTTGTGCTCTACGGGACTAGGGTTAATAAGTTGGTCAAACGTATCTACTATGACATTATAAACAGTGTTAAATCATAACAGGCTGTTGTACTAATTATGATTGTCAAAACAGTTGCGCCCTGGGGGTGTATGTATGTTAATATTCCATGCTCATTCATTCAAGATAACTTATTTTAGAAACGTAAAAAAATATTCAGAAAATGGGACCCTTTTGAGTTCTTAACAGCGCCTTTGTTATCCCAGAAGATGAATTAACTGAAGATTGTTCTCCTGAAGAATAATGAACTGTATTATTTGCAGAATATTTGATTCCCTTCACAAGTCTGCTAGACAATGAAGGGGAATCTATACTCTGTGATGTGATTCAGCCATTATATACCATTTGAGGAGACAAATTAAGCTCTGGTTGTCTCTGTGTGTAGAGATGTACCGTCAGTGACTGAAATCACTGTGACAATGATGACAACCGATTGACAACTCAGACATCCTTGAAAAGAAGCATGCTCAAATTAGAATGAGACTGAGGTGTAATGTCTCGCTGAACGGCCCATTCATCCTGATAGGATGAGTGCTCATTATGGAAAGCAGCTCCCTCAGCTGGACCAGGGACCCATTGTGCCCAAAGTGACTCACAGAGGAGAAAGATGAGACCTCATGAATGCATTACATCATAAAGCAATGAGTGACCCGAATGAAACGAGGAGATTACGCAGAAATGAATTGTGGGAAATGTTCCTAAACAAAGCGGTTTGATGGTGGAAGGTGAAGCGAGTAAAAGACGACTGGGACTGTATTGTTGTTCCCATTACCATACTAAGATATTGTGAATTAGCTCCGTTAAGTAACGCATTCGTTGGCGTGTTGACTCAGAGGACGTATACATCACAACATTTACCGGATAATTAGTACGACAAATATGGCTTCCGTTGATCAGTCCACAAACTAATGAAGACGTTTACACTTGATTACACTTCATGCAATGATATAATTTGTGTAGCATTGTCTAATTAATGCTGAACCGTTCAAATTTGCGTTCAAATCCGACCCACTGCCAGCAAGACTTGATGTGGCCAATCATATTTCTGTGGGGGGGAGGCGTAGGACGTGGTTGTCTTGAGAACCCGAGGGGGAATGGAGATGGGTAGACCCAGGACCAATTAAATACTGCGTCTTTAGCTGAAACACACACACTCACACACACACACACACACACAGTGTGTGACATCACAAACACAATTTACAATTTGATCTCTACATCTATTTGTTTCAATCTGCTGTCATTTGTAAGACACCATAACACCTCTTATGGTGTGAATTGCCTTTTCAGAACACAATGCTGGCTCTGTTTTGTTTTGATAACTAAGTGGCTTACATCGGGAACCCATGAGGCGTTCCGCTAAAACAAACCTCGGAAGGCCACTACAATCAAGTGTAATGAATGGGGAGGAAACACAAGGAGAATCCTTCAAAGCTGCAGCTCTCTGACCGCCGGCTGACCCTGTCCTTCCCTCTCCTCTAGTCTAGAGCTGAAAGATGGGGAGATGAGAGCTGTCCGCCTCTGGCTTGATACACGACTCGAGCGTGTCAGCTTCACCGCTCTCAAATATGGACACCTGGAACCCGCATGGTTACTGAACTGCTGAAATGAATCGCGCACGCACGCACGCAACGCACGCACGCACGCACGCACGCACGCACGCACGCACACACACACGCACACACACACATGGTAATGACTACATCGTTTGGAATCCTTTTATGTTATTCCCGGCCTTTTGTACATTATGCATGCCTTCTGAACAGCTGAATATGCACCTGGGCTCAGTAGCGACATAATGATGTGTGGCCCGTTGTGTCGGGTAGTTTTGTCGTCCGACTCACTGCCAAAAAGACGTATTCTGCTTTCTGTGCTCCAGATATCACAGTTTTGTTTTGTGAGCTTGCAGGCCAGTGGTCCGGCGAATAATCAAAAAAGCTGCCGTTGATCTCAGGTGTGAGGATAATTGTCCCAACCCAGCTTTTCAACTCATCATTGTATGAGGAAACTTAAGGGGTTGCTGGTCTGATCCATCCATTCTCCTTCTGGAAAAAGTCCAACACTTTTTAGGAAATTGCAAGATTTCAAACATTCAAACAACCCGCTGATAATACGATCAGCGGAATGTGAAGAAAAAACGTGATTATGTCAGAGACGTCTATGTATTATGTGGCCGAGATAATGACCTACGTTGGCAGCTAGCGCCAGCCCGCCTGGTTACACCACTCCGTAGCTCAAGAGGCCAATGCGGCCGCTGCAACGTCCGGTCGGGCCTAAGTAAACAGCAGAGGATGGAGGAGTCTCACTGCCAAGGAGACATATAACCTCTTGTCAATCATATCGAAATCACAATGACAAATGTCAGGCTGGCTCTAACTTAACTAGGACCAAACTGGCGGAGCCATAGCACAGCTTCACTGTAAACCTTAAGCTCTGCGCTGGTTGAAGGGGGAGGGAAGGGAGGCAAACCAAAGACCTTTCAGAGCTAAACGGTTGAACGGGAGGCCGGTGTAATCGATGGTAGACGACCACCACATTCAGGACAAAACAGAGTTTACCAGAGTTCCTCTAAACACCACAGCCATTACGAGACCTTCCTCCCTGATCCTGCTGAGCTGATGTGAATCAGACAGGTGCCAGGTCACTGGTCCTGAGATCAACTACCTGACATTTAATGGCCAGTTAAATACTTGGGGCCCTATCTTGCATCCGGCGCAATTGACTTTCTCACTGGCGCATGTGTCGTTGCTAGTTTGCAACTGGCGCAGAGCGTTCTTTTCCCTCCTGCGCCATGCATCGGTAAATTAGGGAATGATCTTGCGCCCTAAGGGGCGGTTCAGCGAAAGGAGGAGGCGTGTTCTGGCGCAAACTTTCCCTGCTGCTATTTTGCAGTTTCAGAAATCACTTGCGCCACAAACCAGGAAATACTGGGTTTAAAGTCAGTGGCGCGTTGTTCAGATGGTATCTTAAGGGTGCATGCATAATGTTGCTTATGCACCTCGCGCATACACTTTGCTTCTCTCATCTAGCTAGCCACACATTCTTGGTCAATTATTTGGGAAACAACAGTTTATACAGTGGTATTTGGTTGTACTTTTAAATCAATGCATCTGCAAACACCGTACAGCAAACACATATTTTCTTGACACAGACATCGTGTACAAGCCCATCACTTTTAGGATCGATGAGTATTTGATCGCGAGAAAACATTGTTTTACCGCGAGTGAGTGTTAAAAAGAATGAATGAATGCGGGTGCACGTGTGTGCTAGAGTTGGATGTCTCGAGACCGGTCTTGGTCTCGAGACCGGTCTCGAGACCACTTTTACGTGGTCTCGGTCTTGTCACAGTCTCGACGGTCTTTGGTCTTGGTCTTGTCTTGGTCTCGGATCCCTCGGTCTTGTCTTGGTCTCATTGTCTTGGTCTTGCGGTCTCAGGTCGACATAGTGGTCGGGAGATTTGCAACAAATAATGTCCATGATACAAAACATAATATTCGATAATGCAACATTAAATTATTTCGCCTTTCACGTCCTTCAAATGCAACCTTTCAAATGCAACCAATCAATGACATACATGTATTTTTGTTGTGATTAAATTGAATTTAAACTGGGACTGAACCTCTTACCCCAGTATGCTGCTCTTATTCAATTGATGCAAGTTATGGTGTAACACTAGCTCACTAGCTGTTTTTTTTGTTTTTTGGTCTCGGTCTTGGTCTCGTCTCGGTCTCGTCTCGACTTTGTCTTGGTCTTGACTCAGTCTG
>OOFH01041104.1:4651-17931 GCA_900323355.1 Merlangius merlangus
CCTTCAGAAGGGTATGTAAAATGGCTTCCTAGAAAAGCATATCAGCTGTTTTCCCCCGTGGTGGACAATCACATCTCTGCCCTGAAAATGTAGTTTTCAGGGAGTAGGCGATGGGCAATTTCATACCAAGCATCACGACACTGAAAAAAGTAATCTACATGATTACACGATGCACATGGAGTGCTAGACTTATTCAGGTTTTTTATCCAAATGACAACAGAAAACCTATGAAATGGACATAGACTGTAACGATGTCATTTAGGATTAAACTCATGCTCGGATACAATTTGATCCAATAACACGTAACATGTAATTCCGTGAAAATGTAATCCTATAAACGAGAATGATATTTGAGGTCCATGTAAATAGTTGTGTCCTAGTTAGTCAACATCCCATAGACCGAACAAAACAAGACTGGGTAGAAGAAGTCTCACAAGGAGAAACACCTCAACACCGACATCATTTGTTTCAACAAAGCCAGGATCCACATCAGTGCAATGATACGATTGCATGTCGATGTGGTTGTAATGTTTGTTTATACATTTAAACTACAACCAGTGTGTAGTGTGCTAGCGTTGCCTCTCAGGCTAGCCTCGCTTTAGCTGATTGGTAGCGTAGCCCCCTGTGATGTGGCTAGGCTAACTGCTACAGCTACCTCACAAATGTGCAACATTATAGTATAAAGCAGATCGTAGTCAACACAAAGTGCCCCTTTACGGTGGCGATAAACCGTGCTCTACACAATCCAACACAGCACAACCCCCTTACCTCTTATCTTCTCTTAGGCCCAAACCATCCTAGCTGTGGGGAAGCTATTTTCTCTTTGTCTTTTTCTCCACGTCCAGTGACACACAAATTAAGAGGTAACGACTAAAGGATAAAAACAGCTAAAACATTAAAACGAAACGGGACGTTTCAACGCCGCCGTCTCTTTCGAATGCAGGTCTAAAATCAAGCGACGGGCCGACTATCCTCATTTTGTCCCTGGTTTTATGGTTCATCAGCAGTGATAGGTGAGACTGCTAGCTGTTAGCCAGCAGGTAGGAACACTACAGCCTGGCTCCTCCGGGCGGCGGGCGGCGCGTCAGCAGCTGAGAGCGCGTCTCTACGGCGTCTCTTCTGCGTCTCTACTGCGTCACGTGGACGGAGCCCCTTGTTAAACGACCCGGGGCTCTAACCCCTAACTGTATTTTAATTGCATTTTAGGATAACGTCTTTATAGTGCTGACATTTATTGTATTGTTAACCCACTGCTTTGATATAAACGGGGGAAAAAATATCCACTTATTTTTACTAACGATTTATAGGTAATGGAATCCACCTGGCAATTTGGCTTAACTGCTGAGCAGTCGAGTAAATAGCATATCAAAAGCAAATTTGGTCAAACATAAATAAGCTCCAACAAAATTAGATAATGATCATTGAAAGTGTTAATTTGGTACCAATATGCTTACAATTAATAAAAGCTGCAACATTACAACGAAGGCTAACATGCCCTTTATTGAAAAATGTCTTCGAAAAAAGGTCTTCAAAGCCAACTGGGTATGCAAATGCAATGTTTAAAAGGTCTTCTGTAGAGTGGATGTAGGACTAAAAAAATAATGTGTACAATAATAAACATTCGGAAAATAGTCACACTTCTGTATTTAAAATGGACATCGGAGAATGTTACAGAGAGGTGATAGGTCTACTAAATAAGCCAAATACGAAAAAATAAAAGGAAAAAATTTGTCCAGCTCAAAAAAATAACGTAAATAACCCACCCTGTAAATATTCAGGGGACCGGAAAACTTACAATCATACAACAATACTGCTCATCCATCAACAAGATCAAATAAAACAGAATGAACAAAAACGTCTTTAGAAAATGTTAACATGTTTCTCTTCTATTTCTTCTTTTTCTTCTTCTTGGGTGGCCCTTGGTCAGAGTGACTACTACTTTCCGAGTCTGAGCTGTCTGAAGAAGAGGACGATGAGGAGGACGAAGAGCTGTCGCTGTCACTGCTGCTGCTATCGCTCTCGTCTGAGGAGGAGCTGTCAGAATCACTGCTGTCAGATGACTCATCTTCGGAGCTGTTCGAGTCACTGCTGCTGTCGCTGGAGTCACTGGATCTGGGAACATGTGCAAGAACAAATGGGAAGTTAAATCTTTAGTAACATGTGCAAGGAATGAAAAACCTAAAGCTTATTTGCAACTTCTGTGCCTGGTTAGGTCTTTCTACATCAAAATGGAAGTTAATAAAGTTAACACA
This sequence comes from Merlangius merlangus, assembly GCA_900323355.1. Lineage (NCBI taxonomy): Eukaryota > Metazoa > Chordata > Actinopteri > Gadiformes > Gadidae > Merlangius > Merlangius merlangus. The sequence goes on from OOFH01041104.1 coordinate 6,904, forward strand.
GAGTGTCATTACATGTTTGTACATGCATGAATGAATGACTGAATGCATATTTATTTCTGTTTGGAGGCTATTCCAGAAACGGGAGCCTTTGAGCCACACTGCAGTTGCCATTTGCAGTTGCCGTGGTGACTCCACTTGTTTGTTTTGCCACAAATATACACGGCACAGTTGGGAAAAAAAATTCACACATTTGTCACCTACTTCTTTTTTGTCTTCTTTTCCAATGGACCTTCTTTTCCTGGTCTGAAAATGAAAAATACATGCAAACAAAAGTTAATTTTGACTTCAGATTATAATGCTAACTGGCAATGTCACACTAGCAAGATTTCACCATCCGAACTGACTGTAGAAAAGACAGTGAATCACTTGATACCGTCTGTCGTAAACAAGCCTGAACTACAGGATTGTGTTTGGATCAGTCCAATATAAAATAGCCCTCGAATTGGGACAGCTTCGCCAGGCCTGATTGGGAGGCTAAAGATTAGAAACTTAATCCCCGCAAATCACGAGACAACATGTTTGGACTGTCCAGAATGACCAGCCATATTTTTTAGCAGATAAGGGCAGACTTTGAAAGATCTTCTGTCACCAGGGATATATCTGGTTTAAAAGGTAATCTTTGAATGGTTTCCCAGCTTTAAGTCCACTGCAACTGCATTCTCGACACAGTTGGTGTTAAAACAAAACTGCTTGGACACTACTAAATTACTGTTCAGAATTGTAAAGTAGTCTTCTATGATCTTGAAAACATTACACATAATACAACATGTCAATTTTTTTACTTGCAGGTTTCAGAGATGCCTTACCCAGGGGGCATGTTTTGCTTATTTTCATTTTCCTTCAGCTTCTTCTTCATCTCCACTGTTCTTGAAGGTCTATGAAGGTACTTGCGTTTTCCAGTGCATTCATAAGTCCAGTGACCAAATTCCAAACACTTCTGGCACCGCACATTTTGTTTGTTGGCCTCCCTGCGTTGTATAATGAATTACAAATAAAATAATTAAATAAATGCATGCGTCAATGTATCAGTTTGCCTCAAAAATTGCACAAACAGCACTAGGGGGAGGGATGTTCGCCAAGAGAGGTTATAATCCATGCGTTAATGGTTTCACCGCTACAGCATAGATACTGCAGATAAGTCAATTTTGAATATTATGTTTTGGGTGCGGGACTTCTTTAAGACTTAATTAAAACACAAATCACAATAAAGAAAAACATAGATTAAAATCTATATAAATTAAGGAAGAATCCCACCGGAATTACCCTAACAATAATCACACCGTCGAAAAGTCGACTGCCCGCTTGTGTTACCCGACGACGCTGTAAAAGCTATCAATTTGATACACAGTGGCCTACTAAAGCCAATCAAATCAGATAACGAACAATTTGACTTGAAACTACTTTTTTACACAATAATAATACATTTTACTTACGCTTGTCTTCGGGCAATAATTCTATGCATGGGAGTCGCCATTTTCAACTTTTCTTCTTCATTGACCAAAGCGGCTTAATAATTTCAGCATACTGTCTATATCCTCTCTGGCGCCCCCTGTGGTAAAGGAAGGGGTTCGCCTGAAACCAGAATCAGAAACAGAATTAATATTACTTTATTACATCTTATTGTACAAGTACACAAGAGTAAAATTATAAGGCTTGAATTATTCAACAGCCACAAAAATACAAGATAAAGTAAATCAAGATAATTAAAACAATTAAATATGTAAAAATAAGTAGCAGCGTAGATCACAATAATAAATAATATTAATAAAATAAAGTAAGTAATAAAAATGTAGACTAAAACCATGGTAATAATTAATGAGTAATATTTAGCAATAAGGTGTAGTAAAGCATTTGTGATTTACGCACATTCAAAATTGAACATGAAATATTTAAAGGCATAAATTGAGAAGTTCAAGGGGATGATTGAAGTTGCATTAAATAAGGATTGGTCCTGTTTTAATTAGCTATCTTAATCGTCCCATTATATTATATATATGTATTGAAATGTTGTTCTGGTTGTTCATTTGTATTTCTGTTTTTATTTGTATTTTGTTATCAAGGCGTCATTGAAAAGGAGAGCCTGCTTTCAATGGCCTCCCCTGCATGAATACATTTTAAATAAAATATTTTATGTGTTTTTTTGGTAATTGTAAAGATTATTACTGAAATTAAAATTTTGTGCAAGGAAAATTTAACAAAAAAGACATGACAATCCTTAAGTAATTTGGAACTTATATTGAAAACAAATTGATTCGTTGAGTCATTGAACTCAGAAACATGTTATCAATAGCTTCATTCGTTTATTGAAACAATATGCTTATGATGAATCACTTCAATCCTGAGCCTTCCATAATAGTCCAGTTATCTAGATTCTAGATAACTCTTGACGATTGTGGAATGTTCTAGTCTATAACATATCGCGATACTACACAGGGAGACTGCGAGACTTATGAAAACCCCCATGCTGCGCTCCATGTGTAGTATCGCGATACCACTATTTCCTAGATTATAGAATATTGTAGTATCGCGATACTACACAGGGAGCATGAATTATGAACACCACCACGCTGCTCTCCGCCCTGCCTGCCCTCCTCTATACCGGCGAGCTGTCTGTGGATTATGAATAGAGGTGGTCTAACCTCTTTGAACGCAGCTCTATAAATAACCTCTTAGGCGTCTTCATTACTTTTCGGCGAAATCAAATTATATTGTATTATTAACTTCATAATACAATAGAGAAAATTGCTGGTGCGTGAAAGATGTCAGTGGTGGGGTTTGATTTGGGCTTTCAGAGCTGTTATGTGGCTGTTGCCCGAGCTGGTGGGATCGAGACCGTTGCTAACGAGTACAGCGACCGATGTACACCGTAAGTATATCTTCTCAATGACTGATTCATATTCAAACGACACGAATACAGCAGAAACCTTTCTGAATGACTTCGAACACCGGGGCATTAGAGCATGCAGTCCGAGGCACGTGAATGTATCCACTGATGCTAGTTTATTGAAATAGCTATGTTATTATCAGTGGTAAGGTAATTAACCCTTGTTTTATGTTATTTACATTGCAGAACTATAATCTAATTGATCCAATAAATAAGAAAGAGCCCAACTGTTTGCTCAGCCCCGGTCTTTATTACTGTACGTAGTAGAAGTGTCTCGCATGGGACCCCGGCCCTGCCCAGACGGGCGGTGTTAGTCAGGCCATCATTGGTTTCCAGAGCGAGGAAACGGGCGCCGACAGACCGGCACGAGCCGCGCTCCTCATCACGCACCCCCCTAACCTATGACGTCAACCGGCGGTCATTAGGGGGAATATTCTAGCAATATAGTAGCAACATTGCAATGCTTAAATCAGCGCGGGGCCGCCTACTAGGAATTGACCCGCCGATCGCGATAATGTTAATTTTCTCCCCATTGTTTTTTTTATGTAAAACACTGACTTGTTATACTACTTGTTTCCTTATCTAGATATCCTTCTAAATAAGATTTTTCCGAATCCTTTCATCTTTAGTTGTGTGAATAAAGTGGTTGTGCCTTTTTATGTAACTAAAGGCATCAATTCAACTTTAGGATAACTCGTCAGATCATCTTCATCAGCATGTTGGCTGACGAGGGGTGTTACGTTAGTGGATCTAGGAGAAACTCATCCTCCAATGAATGTCTTCTGAATCTTCAATTGTAATGAGCTTAATAGGGGGAGAAAATCAATTACACGATAAAGGGTCATCATCATCATCATCATCATCATTTTCCACCTTTCCGGAGTACCAGCATCCTTGGGGTGCTTCTGTCTGCAGCACTTGCTGCAATAGTCGCGTTAAGTTCTGATGTATTCATCATGGTCCTCCTTATTTGTAAGCGGTCCAGCCCCAAGATCCTCTCAAAGCCACTTCACAACACACCCTCCCCGGTGCAAACAGGACTTGCTTTTGTATCTCTTTATTTTGCATTCTAGTCATGTGCATATTTTAGTTGCTGCGAGTAGCAGAACCTGTCGATTGGAGCGGTGGGTGTTATTTCACGAAGACGTTCGTTTGATAACCTATAACTCCAGTCTACTTCACCGTCTAGGGTTACCGTGTTTTTGCATCGATCAGGAGCATTCTATCTTTTGTATCCTCCCCTTACAATCTTCAGAAGAAATCCATTCCACACAACCTCTACTTAACTAATTTCATTTGCCAACATGTCCCATGTCTGCACACTATACAACAGGCGCGATCGTACACAATTAAGCAGTGTATAGATAAAATGTATAAATAAAATGTTGCATATCAGAATTGGTACCCTAATATTAACTGTCTAACGGAATATCATTCCATTAGCAATGTATTTTATTGTATTTTATTACTTGATTTAATGGCACCCTATCTTCTTGTTTTGCCTTGGTTTATTTTTGCTTAAGGCTATAGGTTGTGGGTGGGCCACTCATGTGGGTCAGTCTCAAACTCTTTTGGGTATTCGATTCGTTTATGATTTAATTCAAATATGCAATCACAGATTTAGATTACCATTATTGAAGTATGTGATAAAACAATGATGTTTCTTCTGATGTTTCATACTGTTGTGATTCTCAGCTTTGTATGGTATAGCAGAGTGATGTAACCAAAGGACTGTCTGATAGTAGGCCATGGCGCACGTTGGGTTTACAAGACCATATAGTTGCATTTCAAATTCCCTTTGTATGTTATTTGCTGGCACTATTTTGTTGTTTTTGTTTGGTAAGAATTAAATCAATGTTGTCTGCCAAAACAGCTCTCCAAATGTTTCTTTCTAGATGATCTTTCATCCTTTTTGCTGTCTCTTAGGTCGTTTGTGTCATTTAGACCGAAGAATCGATCCGTCGGAGCAGCAGCAAAAAGCGAGGTAACAGGCGAGTCCCACATCTCCTCATTGCGCTCCAAAGGTCTGCTGGTGATAGTGTTCAGCCCCCCGTGGTCCATGTTCCCCTCAGGTGGTGTCCAACTGTAAGAACACGGTGCAGGGCTTCAAGCGGTTCCATGGCCGGGCCATCTCGGACCCCTACGTCCAGTCAGTCAAGTCCAGCCTGGTGTACGACCTGGCCGAGATGCCCTCTGGAGCTACTGGTATTAAGGTGGGATGGATGGCTGATGCCTTGACATTTGGTTTCATTAATTTCATTAATTAGTCCCAATCCCAAGGATCCCAACTGTTTCAAATGAAGATGCATTGTTCCTGTAAAAATCCTCAACGGTAAAATCAGGCACTATGTTGAGCCATTAAAGCCATCTCAGAACCCCATTGTCACATCACAAGTATCAGGGCGATCTGGCTGAAAAAAATAAAAAATCCAAATTTATTTTCAAACTAGTGGTAAATATTTGATTTAAACCTCAATCTTTTTTTCTGTACTTAACTTAACAAACATTTGTCTTGTGAAAATGCTTATTAGTTTTAGTCACATTTTAGATATTGTTTTCCTTCGTAGTTTTTGTCTAGTTTTAGTCGACCAAACTTCCTTACATTTTAGTTAACTTTTAGTCATTACTTTTAGTCCAAATGTTTTCTCTTTTTAAACTAATTAAATTAGGCTAACCCCTGATATATGGACACAGCTTACCGGTAGTAGTTCCAGTCAAATTGACTGTTCAGCCTCGTCTGTTCAGCCTTGTCTGTTCAGCCTCAAAACAAGAGCTGGTAAATTGTGAAAAATGCATTAAACTGTAATCAGAAAACACGGTTATATGCTATAGACCATATAGTATCTGGTATAAAGGCTGGGACGAATTTTAAATATGTACAATGCATAACGTTAGCTCTCTGGCTCATAGCTGAGCGGACCATACCTCTCGTTGCCAAGTCGTAGGTTTCAACTCGATTATATTAGTTGATGGTTTGACGCTAAAATCAAAATCGCGATCAAAATTCGATTAATTGCCCAGCCCTATCCACTCCTTCTCTCCCACATTTAGTCCCACGTTTTTTTTTTACCTGCTTGATACTGTTGTAGACCTAGTGGGATACACTTCTAAACAGCTATTTTAATCCATTGCGGATATTTTGTAACCTAAGACATATCAAGGTTAATGGCCTTTTACTCTATGTACGCTATTGTTTAGGGTAGGGTACTCTGTAATACGCCTCTTGTGTAGTAGTATTGACCCAACAATGGCTCTATAGAGAGTGGTGCTGCTGCCTGACTGTCTCATGGGCAGATATATACATCGCTAGACACACAGGACTCCTACTGGTGATCGCGTCCTTGTCCCCCATGTCAGATCGCTGGAATTCAGCGGGTGAAATCGTTTTTTATTAAGATTTATTGTAGCGTTTTTGTGCTTTATTATAGAGTGACGTTAACAGGAAGCTATGGGAGATAGAGGGGAGGAATGCAGCAAAGGGCCATGTAATCTAACCCCGGAATCTAACCCGGGGCGCTGCATTCAGGACTTATGGCGCCCTCACACTAGGCAAAGTTGCCTTGTACCGTACTCTCCCCCCCCCGACTGTGCCGCTGGTCTGTGCTCACACTAGCCAATCTCAACTGGGCCCGAGTACGGTTTGCCTCTTGTACATACATCATAATGTCGTAATAATACGTCATCACCAAACGTCCGTTGCTTAGTAGAACAACAATGGAGAACAATACAGCGAACACAATTGGCGCTTTACTGACTTTGTTGCTTATTTTGAGACGTTCTACACAGATACAGCCCTCGCTCTGAGCGGTTTTACACTGCTAAATATGCCGTTTGATGAACGGCTTTGTCGCGGCACGGTCCGTGCGTTTACACTGCCCGAGGTAAATTGCCTGCTTGAGTTAGCACCCCCTGCGCTGTCTCTGTGAAGACAGCGCAGCAACACAGCATTTTTTGCACTTGTAATAATCGCGTTTGTAGCCTACACTCAGACGTTAACTTATTCTTGCATGCGGGTGTCTTCATTCATAAAAAAATTAAAACAGTATGACTCTGTGCGCAGCCCCGCCTTCTCCAGTGAACCAAGAAATGCCGCGCCGTGACAAACGGGGGATTTTTTATTAAACGCTCAACTTTGCTATCGCACCAATGTGAACCGCTTGCCACCATGTTTATTGTTTAATGGGGTAGAAAGGGCGCATGGACTATATGTCATCCTGCTCAGGTTGCGTATTCAAAACATTGCAAGCTGTCGCTACTGAAGAAAGGTTACATATTAAATGCGTGTAAAGCAATTTCTTCTTCATAATTTGTCTTTTCTTTTCTTTTGAAAGACCAATAAGAGTACCGTTAAAGTACCGGGTCAAGAAGCACAATCAATAAGACTTAAAATCCTAATAGTACACATACCTAATTACTCCATTATAGCAACAGACTGAAGCCGGAAACCATAATAGAAGCTCCCATGTGCTCCATCCTACTTCTTGTGTGTTGCAATTTTCCCAATCTCTTGAAGGGATCTCGGAATAAATGTATTACATTATATATATTTATTAACATATTTGTTAATGCTTGACATTAAATATGATTAATTATGTTAAACATTGCCCGCATTCAGCATATGAATCTGAGAGTCGATTACATTTTTGAATCACATCCAAAATTCCATATTAATTTATCCCAAACATCCCAAATTCTAGGAGAATAAAGCATAGTGAAATAGGTAACTTTGCTCTTCGCCATGAAATGGTTGATGCTTGGACATAAACATTTAGATTACCTTTTGCACCATTTTCTATTATTATCATTATTGTGTGTGTGTGTGTGTGTGTAAGCATTTGTTTGATATGTGGCCAAATGCAGGTGATGTACATGGAGGAGGAGAAAGTCTTCAGCATTGAGCAGATCAGCGCCATGCTTCTGACCAAGCTGAAGGAGACCGCGGAAAATGCGCTGAAGAAGCCTGTGGCTGACTGCGTGATCTCTGTAAGCATTTTCCAGACACCTGCACCTCCTCATCCAATAACCTCCCTCCAAGTAGACACCTCTCAGCCAATCATCTTCCCTCCCAGAAGATACCTGCCACCACTTAGCCAATCACCTTCCCTACCAGTAGACACCTGCCACCTCTCAGCCAATCCCCTTCCTGGCCTCTCAAGCTTCTAACGAGTTGATGGAGTGATATTGTGTTAATATACGTAGTTAGAGCATTTTAATCTCAGATTTGCATTGGTTTGTCATGAAGCACTTGTTGTATCTGTAAAACATTATAAAATAAGTCTACAATTTAGGCTTTTTGGATAGACTGCGTGTGCTTCTAAACCCCTACTCGGCCCTGGGTGCGCTTCAGACATAATGTGTTAACATCTCTTATGTCATAAGCTAAACATAGCTTGTTCTCTTGGATGACCATGTCTTTTTGTTTTGGCATTCTCAGTAACTAGTGCGGTAATATAGTCCAGACACACTACAATGGGGCCAATTGGAGAATCTAAAATAAACAATTTGCACATTTCATTCTTTAATTTATCATCTTAATTTCTCAAACACTATGATCCACACTGTTAACAGTTGAAAGCAACACGTTGTGATGTGTTGTAAACGTTGTGGTTTGGCATTCCTCCCAGGTTCCGAGCTTCTTCACGGACATCGAGAGGAGGTCTGTCATGGACGCGGCCCAGATCGCAGGCCTCAACTGTCTACGTCTGATGAACGAGACCACGGCAGGTAAAACGACCAAAGGCCAGGGCATGAACCTGCTGCAATGTGTCAGTGAGTGTGATTAGTAGAGTGGTTCCGATACAGATACCAGTATCGGGAATTCCTCCGATGCTGCCTAAAATGAAGTATTGGCGTGTACGCAATTCTATGCCCCGATCTGATGCCATCAGTTGACTGATCTAAATTACTACAGTGTTATGCTGCGTTCGTAAACAGTCAGAGGTGAAAAGTCGGAATGGGAAAAGCGTAATCTCTGACCTACTTGCGTTCGAGCTACCAAGTTAGAAAAACGTTGAAGCGTTGACACTTACTACAAGAATACAAATGTATATATCATAATTATAGATTGCAAATGATCTAGGTCTGAAAATATATTTTGTCAACCCTAAATGAACCGACTATACATTGCTGTAATCGTAGGAGAACCCTTCAATCAGAAAATTGCTATTAGAAGATACAATGCCAGATGCTGTATCGGTGTATATAGTATCATCGGTGTATATAGTATCAGCCGATGCTCAAGTAAATGAATTCGAATCGGCGTCGGAAGGAAAAAAAAAGGTATCAGAACATCTCTATTGATAAGCCATTAAAAGTGTTCTGCGCCGCCTCTTGGTGCATCCCAGCTGGGACAGTCCACCCAGATGTATGCTGGAGAGATCAGCCTAACCAGTGGACCATAGCAACATCTAGGTAGACGTTCCCCACGTCTGATGAGATTATCAAACCGTATGTAATGGTTAACCATCCTCACACCTGGTAGTAAAGTAGGGCCCCTTTAAGACCCCGTCCACACGGAGCGGAAACGGGAGAAAAACGATCCGGTTTTGTTTTATGCAGTTCGGGAATGTCTCCGTAAAGACGGGTTCATTGCGAAACCGCATCGAGCTGTAGGAACGCTGTAGTAAATATTCAAGGCGCTGGTTCTCCACAGAAAAAAGTGGAGCGCATATCAAGCCTGCGCGCATAAGGCTGCTCGCTGTATACAAACAGCCACTAGGGGATTCAACCATTTAAATTGCGCAGAAATACTTTTTAATGTACAGTTAGAAATTAAATTGATCAAGTGGCTGTATTTAAAACTACAAAAACAATGCAAATAAAAATAATAATTAAAAAATTCAACGCAACCCTGACGCCGCCCAGCTGGTGGGGGGCAATGACGTCGTCGTTTGCGTTTCAGACGTCCACACGAATCCTAACACGAAACCGCATAGGTCCGGATATATTTGAAACCACCCTGGGACATGGTTTCAGGCACTGGATTACGCGGCTCCGTCTGGACGGTCGGTCGAAACGCACAAGACTTCCGCGGTTTCACCAAAAAAATCTGCTCCGTGTGGACGGGGCCTTAGTCAAAAGAACAAACCCCACGCCATGTTGGTTTTAGCCTACCGATGGGCTGAAGTGGTCGACACTTCTTCCATTAGCAGCGTTAACGCGGTTCCTTCCTCCCCCCGGCAGTCACTCTAGCCTACGGCATCTACAAGCAGGACCTGCCGGCCCCTGAGGAGAAGCCCCGCAATGTGGTGTTCGTGGACCTGGGGCACTCCAACTTCCAGGTGTCTGTGTGTGCCTTCAACAAGGGAAAGCTCAAGGTAAAACCCAGTGCTGAAGGCCAACTCGGTGATGGCTTACTTTGGTCTGCCAAGTTGACAAAGGTGTCATTTGGGGATTCTGAAGCCGTTAGCCTCTGGTGGCGATATCCCAGGAAGTAGTCCACAGCGTGTTTTTGAAAAATTATCGTTTTTTACTTTAGGAAGTGTACTGCGATATGAGAAATACCGGGACCCAGTAAGAGGCTATTTAAGTGCCTTGTTTTCAGGGAATGGCAACTAATTTGTAACGTCAATCAAGGGCTGGATAAATCATTAGGATTTATAAAATATAAATAATTGATGCGTGTGTATATATGGATGTATAAGCATAATAAAATGGCAATTGCCGTCACCATATGGTAACTCCTCATCCGAAGAGCATATACTCACCCCTCCCCCGCCGCTCCTACGATCAGATCCTGGCGACGGCGTTCGACTCTGCGCTCGGCGGCAAGGAGTTTGACGAGGTGCTGGTGAGCCACTTCTGCGAGGTGTTCGGCCAGAAGTACAAGCTGGACCCGCGCACCAAGCCCCGCGCTCTGGTGCGCCTCTACCAGGAGTGCGAGAAGCTGAAGAAGCTGATGAGCGCCAACTGCTCGGACCTGCCGCTCAACATCGAGTGCTTCATGAACGACGTCGACGTCACCGGCAAGATGAACAGGTCGGCGCGCAGCTATGCACCAGCCACCTTTTGAGGGCTTCTTTGTCTTTGATTTTTGTCAATGCATCGATTTGTCGTTATATATAGTTATTGCAGAAATGCTTTCTATTCCATTACATTTTTTCTTTTAATATTTTGGGGTTTTCTGTAATAGCGTCAGACTCTAG
>OOFH01041108.1:3583-20498 GCA_900323355.1 Merlangius merlangus
CAACTCTCTCTCCAGTCCAAGGTGTAGAGAAAAAGAAAACTGCAACCCAGCCCGAAACCAACGGCAGCACCAACACATCCTCTGACATGCCACTACCAGGCGGCAGAAATACCCTGGAGCCTGTGGAACCCCACCCCAACCCAGAAGAGGCCGTAATAGACGATGACATCGAGAAACGCGTTGTCGTCAACGAGGACGGCAGCCTCTCGATGGAAATGAAGGTGCGCTTCCGGCTCCAAAATGATGAGACGCTGCAGTGGTCCACACAGGTCACGAGGAACGGAGGTCCGAAGCCCAGCGAGCAGCGCCAGGGGTGCGGCTACTATCTCGAGCAGAGCAGCGTGGAAAGCTGCTCCGAATCGGAGTGTGTCGTCTCCGCCTGCGAGACACAGGAGTTGAGTCTCACCCAGCGCTACCAGAAACACATGGAGGAGGCCCACTGCACCCACTGCTGTGATCAATGTCAGGAGTACCACACCTGGACCAACCGACCGATTCCAGAAGCGCAGGGAGGTGGCGGCCACGTCAAGTCGTCAAGCTCCAACGCGTCCTCGCACACAACAGTCTGCAAGAGGATGGAGGTTAAAAACACACAAACTACCTCAATGTCGAGTGAGGAATACGGCGGGCATGTGGTGGAGACGGAGACATGGGTGGAGAGCACCATCAATACAGTGGACACCATCGAATATTGCACGATCACGAGCGCCGTGTCCCCTCAGAGGTTTGAGAGAGGATCTGCCGTAGTCGATGGGGTCGACAGCGCTGAGGAAATAACAGAGAAAGGAACATTGGTTCCAACCCAAAGAGAAGAAAGGGCCTGCTCTGCCATCAGTGCCTCCTCCATGATCTTAACGCATCTCACAGAGAGCCTAGATGATGAGGAGGAGGACGATCTTCCTACAGGGGTTTCAAGACCAGATTTATGTACTCAAAAAGGAAGTCCAAGCCCCCGAAGTACAGGATCCGTGGCTTCTGCTCATTCTAGAATGTCCAAAATGATATTGACAGCCTCGACTCCAGGGAGAGAAATGTCTTCACCACTGTCAACAACTTCTATGTCATCAAAGACAAAGTGCACATGTGTACCTTTGGGTGACCCTGTCAAAAAAACATCTGACAACAACCCAAAAATGGAGAAACGACAATCATCAAGTGCCATGTCAGTTAAATCTCACACCTCTTCGGGGGAAATACTAATCAATGAGGATGAAGATCCCGAATGCCCTGAAAGCGCTATATTAGTTCAAAAGTCTACAGAGGAGAAGGCGCAATTGGATGAAATTTTGGATGAAGCAGAAAGTGCTCAAGAGGTAGTTGAAAACAGAGTGGCAAGTTCCATGTCATCCAGGTCTAGGTCAAACACTTCCACTAGAACCTCACAGGCATCGGAGCTTCCACCAGGACCAAGCGATCATGCAAACAGAGCCCCTAGCCACTTATCACAAAGATCAGGAGCTTCTGTAAGATCAAATAGATCAACAAACAATAAAAGTCCAGAAGAGCAAGACACAATGAAAGATGACGGTTCTGACAATACAGTTGATGAAATAGATGAAGGATCTTATGAGAACCAACCAAAGGATGAGAGGGTGGCTAGTGCCACGTCATACAAATCAGCAAAATCAACCAAATCCCATGTTTCCGCCAGATCAATAAAGTCAAAGTCATCTGAGGTTCAAGCAGAAATATCCTCTGATGATCACGAGGAACCAATGGAAAGAGCTCCAAGTATGCAGTCAGTCAAATCAACCAAATCAGCAAAGAGTGAAGCTGGTGACATTCGTGATGATCCTGATACTGAAGAGGAATTTCCGGACAGGCCAAAAAGTGCCAGGTCTAATACCTCTAACAGATCGAATAGATCAAAAAGATCTCACCGTTATTTGGTTTCAGATGAGGACACTGCAATATCTAGGCCTATATCAAAGACATCTACAGTTCCTCCTGAACTTGTAGAGAGTCCAGCAAGCACAACACCAACAAAGTCAGTAGAATCAAATGCTTCAGCACTGTCTGCTGATAATTTGGATGCTGAAAATGGAGAGGATGTAATGGAAGAGACAGCATCCAGTTGCATTTCATTCGAATCCACCGAATCCACAAAGTCAAATGTATCAGCTTTATCAGAAAAATCTGAATTTTCTGAAATTACTGCTGTAGAAGGGGGTGACATCTCGTCTGAAGACACTGCAGTAGAGGAATTCAACAAACCTGAAAACGACAGAGCAAGCTCAATTTCTAATGTTTCAGCAAAATCAAAAAGATCTAAATGCTCTGAAGTTCCGTCTGACAAAAGTGTAGAGATGTCTGATGAAATTAATACAGACGAAGGAGATAGATCTAGTGGGAGGTCAGCTAATTCTCACGTCTCCAGACGATCTTGGACTTCAAGGTCCCCTGTTGTGTCGTCGCAAGAAGATACTGCAGAAGATGAATGCAATGTAGAAAGACCAGCAAGTTCCACATCAAGAAAGTCTATAGAATCACATGCATCAGGAATCTCAAATAACTCAAAGGCTTTTGCAAGTGATGAACGATCACTCAGTGTCTTGTCGGCCAAATCAACAAAGTCAAATATCTCTAGAACCTCCAGAAAGTCTTCTGCAGTTAAATCTGAAGAAAACACAGAAAATGAAACCAACATGGAAGAGAGAGCTTCAAGCACCATGTCAAAGAAATCTACCAAATCAAATGATGATGATGACGTTCCAGACAATGGAACCACTGCACAGGAAACAACAGCACGTGCAATGAGCGTTATGTCAACAAAATCAGCTAGGTCCAATGTCTCTGCTAGGTCTAGAAAAGCTGAAGTTCCATCTGTTAATGTTGACAAACCTGATGGAGAATATCGAGAAGACGCAATTGAAGGCAGAAAGGCTGAGCCGGAACCTGGTGAAAGAGCAGCGAGTGGAATGTCGGCTAAATCAACAAGGTCAAATCATTCTGCAAAATCCAAGACATCAAGAGAACCTGAAGATCCTTCTGAACGGAATACAGCCGGTTCTGCTGGAGATGCAAGTCATCTTCCTGATGAAATGGCGGCTGAACAGGAAACTGCAGGGCGAGGAAGCGCCATGTCAGTAAAGTCCAACATCTCTGCAAAATCTGGGATCTCAAAGACCCCTGTGGCGTCATCGCAGGAAGATACTGCAGAAGATGAGTGCAATTTAGAAAGACCAGCAAGTTCCACATCAATGGATTCCATAGAATCACATGCATCAGGAATCTCAAATAAATCAAAGGCTTTTGTAAGTGAGGAAAGACCACTAAGTGTCCTGTCAGCCAAATCAACAAAGTCAAATATCTCCAGAACCTCTAGAAAGTCTTCTGCAGTTAAATCTGAAGAAAACACAGAGAATGAAAACAACATAGAAGAGAGAGCATCAAGCACCATGTCACTGAAATCTACCAAATCTAATGTTTCTTCAAGGCAGAAGAAGTCTAAATGCTCTGATGCTACTGATGGAAAGGGTGATTTGGTAGAGATTGAGTCTGAGGTGAGAGCTCCGAGTAATATGTCCTCAAAATCAACCAAATCAGCAAAGTCCAATGCTCCTGGCGTATCCAACAAATCCAAGGATTTGGAAAGTTTGACTGTAAATAGTGCTGATGTTCCAGACAATGGAACCACTGCAAAAGAAACGACAGAGCGTGCAACGATTGCCATGTCAACAAAATCTGCAAGGTCCAATGTCTCTGCTAGATCTATAAAAGCTGAAGTTCCATCTGTTAATGTTGACAAGCCTGATGGAGAAGATGGAAATAATATAATTGAAGGCAGAAAGGCTGTGCTGGAACCTGGTGAAAGAGCAGCGAGTGGCATGTCGGCTAAATCTACAAAGTCAAATCATTCTGCAAAATCAAAGACATCAAGAGAACCTGGATATCCTTCTCAAAGGAATACAGCCAGTCCTGATGGAGATGCAAGTCATCTTTCTGATGAAATGGCGAATGAACAGGAAACTGCAGGGCGAGGAAGCGCAATGTCAGTAAAGTCCAACATCTCTGCAACATCTTGGATCTCAAAGACCTCTGTGGCGTCGTCACAAGAAGATAGTGCAGAAGACGACTGCAATATAGAAAGACCAGCAAGTTCCACATCAATAAAGTCCATAGAATCACATGCATCAGGAATCTCAAATAAATCAAAGGATTTTGTAAAGGAGGAAAGATCACTAAGCGTCCTGTCGGCCAAATCAACAAAGTCAAATATCTCCAGAACCTCCAGAAAGTCTTCGGCAAAATCTGGGATCTCAAAGGCCTCTGGAAACCCACACAAAGTCCATGGTGTAAATAACGAGGAAGCTCAAGAGAGACCAGCGAGTGCACATTCTGAAAGCACAGTTGAGGTTTCTGATGAACAAAATGGTCCTGAGGACAGAGCACCAAGTGCCTTGTCAGCAAAATCTGCAAGGTCCTGTGTAAGTACAAAATCAAAAAAATCTGTAAAATCCAATGCATCATCAATAATGTTGGAGAAATCCAAAGCTAGTGAAGAAAAAAGTGTTGAGCTTATTCCAGATACAGAAGATGATATTGAAGAGAGAGCAGCAAGTTGCGTCTCAAATAAAACAGCAAATTCTCAAATTCTCACGAGAAATCAAAACTCAGTATCTGCTGATTTATCAGATGTTGAAAGTCCTGATGGAGAAAATATCCATCAGCTAACGACAGAGAAAGCAGAAAGCTGTAAATCGGTTAAATCAAACAAATCCAAACAAGGAGATATTTCAATTAACAATGACAAAGAAGACAGAGCATCCACTAAATCCATCAAGTCTCTTGTTTCTGTCAGTTCGATGAAGTCAAGCTCAAATGATCTGTCAGAATTACACGCCACTGACAATGAAGATAGACCTCCAAGCATCGTTTCAGTCAAATCCCAAAAATCGAACGTTTCAACTGTATCTGCCCATTCAAAGGTTTCTGAATTAACCGCTGGACATGGAGATGATATTCTGGATGCAGGACTTGTCGAACAGGAAGCAGAGGTCAGAGCGCCAAGCAACATGTCCGTAAGGTCGGCAAAGTCTGGCCTTTCTGCAAAATCCGGCATTTCTGCAAAATCTATGTGTTCAAAGGCATCAGAAGTTCAGTTTGAAAGACCATCAAGTATTAGATCCGAAAAGTCAAATGTTACAATGACAAATGAACAAGCAGATGTTTCTGAAGGCCCAGTTGCACCTATTGTTATTATTCAAGAAACTTCTGAAACTGATACTGATGGGAGGGTGCCAAGCTCAATGTCAGCAAAATCTGCAAAATCTGTAAAATCTGCAAAATCAAACCTTTCTCTAAGATCTACAAAGACCAAGGACTCTGATGTTCCAACGGAAGCTACCTTGGTTGATCACAAGGAACCTCTGATAAGAGCTATGAGCTCCCTGTCAGTTAAATCAGCCAAATCAATGAAGTCAACTTCTTCAACCGCATCTAACAAACCCAAGGTTTCCAAATGCCCTGTTGAAAATGGTGATGATATGCACATTAAAGGACCGGCAGAAGAAGAAACTATGGACAGAGCAAGTGTCAAGTCAGTGAAATCAGCTAAATCAAACATCTCAGCTTCAAAGTCAGCTAATAGTGCTGTGTCTACGACATCTGAATGTCCTTCAGAGGTTAGTGATGTTATTCAAGATCAAGGACATGCTGCAGAAGAAAATATAAAGAGATCAAAAAGCTCCATGTCAGCAAAATCTGCCAAGTCAAATCGGTCTGTAAAATCGGGAACCACAATGGCATCTCAAGTCACCCCTGAAAGTTCTGAAAGATGCATTGCTGATGAAGGATCTACTAAAGAGGATAATGCAATCAGAGAAGCAAGTGCCCAGCCAAACACATCTGTAGAATACAACCTCTCTAGAAAACATAGCCCCTCAAATGGATCTGGAGGTATCTTACTTGATGTTGAGGCTCAAGAAAGACAGACAACTGTGCTGTCAGTAAAGTCAGCAAAGTCCACTTCTACTGCTGTATCAAGAAAAACTAAGGTTTCTCACTGTGACATTGATGATGTTGATGAAAAAATGACAAATGAAACAGACAAATCGTTCATCTCTGCAAAGTCTTCAATGATCTCATTTGTGAACATAAAGGATAATGAAGAAAGGCCACCCAGTGCCACGTCTGCAAAGTCAAATATTTCAGCATGTAAAAAAGTATCAACACCTTCCAAAGATGCACTAACACATGCTGCGAAAGACCAACAAAGTCTGTCAGTCAGGTCCAAAAAATCTAAAATATCAGAGAAACCAAAAATCAAAACCGAACCTTTGCTTATATCACACGATGGCTCCAAGGATGACAGTGATTTGTCACAGTCACTTCCGTTTTCAGATATTGATGATGAAAAGTCGGACACTAATCAGGCAGATAACCAATCGAATTCAAATGTCTTCAATAGGACCAGAACAGGTTCATCGCAACCAAAGACAGAAAATCTTGTCCCATCCAGGCTACCAAATGCATCACCCACAGAGGTTGTCAGTGAGTGGTTGAAAAACATCCCAGCTGACAATGTAATGTACGACAATGTAGACGAATTTGACAGAAACTCAGAAGGACAAGAAGATGTTGAGCTCACAGAGGGTATCGGCACAATGGTAGAGGTGGACAACACTCAGAAGTCTGCAGCAGAACAAGTCATGAAACCTCAAAAAGCCAATGGAGGGTTGACGAACAACATCCCTGAATCAAGTGATCAAACAAACACCTCAAAGGAAGAAAATACCTGCAACTGTGATCTGACAAATGACCAATCAAAGGCCCTTCAATCCTCGGTGCAGGTGATGAAGGTGCTTCTAAGTCCAAAGACTGATCGATGTAACAGTTTACCTGAAATTTCCCCAGTGTATGGACGTAAACTAAGTGCTTCTGCTCAAGGTCTCTTGGATTGCCTTGTTAACTTGCAATTAATAGAGTTCGATCCGGCTAATGAAGCTGCCAAAGATGAAAAATACAGAGAGTTAATGAATATCCTACAATCCTTGTGGCTTTGTGAGCCTTCACAAAGCGGACAAAGAGTAAAGCATAATGGTCATCATTCCCCAGACGAGGACTTAAATCGTACATCATCATCGGGTGTAGATGTCAACAGTGGCTCCCCTGGCTCTGGGAACAGCAGTGTAAACAGTGGTGGCCAAACCAATGGCAATGTGGGGGTAGACACACTGATGAAGGTGCAAGAAGTCAATGAGGCCGTGGACGAAGCAAGTGTCGAATCAATAGCTGGGGCATCAAAAGAGCCATCACAAAACATACACAGGGATGCTCAATTTTCACCAGATAGACAAATAGGACAAGCAACAGACACTGATCCAAAGGAAGACGAGCCCGGCTCAGATGAAACAATTAGAAATATGGACAGTCCAAGGGAATTGCCAGAAACACCACAGAGTTCAGGAAGCACAAATAGTTCAGGAAATGAAAGTGGCAGTGTTGAGAAATATCCAGTAGTTGGCAGAGCCTGTCAAAAGGACAAGATCCTCAAGATTTCTCAAAATCTTGATCCTTTGTGGCTGTTGAATTTACTAAACAAACTACAAAAGCAGTTTATGAAGCATTATGTCAATGCAATGACAGAGTTCAAAGTGCGCTGGAACTTGGGTGATAATGAAGAGGTAGACGACATGATAAGTGAATTAAAAGGTCAAGTCCGAAAAAGGATACAAGCTAGTATAGACAGTGAACTGAGGAAGGCCGAAGCCCGGGCTGGACAAGCAACAACTCATAAAGAGGCCATATCTTGTAATTCAACTGAGAGAAGTGAGGGACGAAGGAGTTTAATATCAAGGAAGAACACGGGCACATCTTACAGTGACCAGCGCAGTGAAAAGGATGACGAATTCTGTGAATGTGAATCATGTAAAAATAACACAAATGTATCACAGCCTCAAATCATTGCCAAGGCTATGCATATTGCCCCTCTATTGATTGCTTTTGACTTAGCGAGAATTCTACATTCCAAGAAAAGAGATACTGCAAATGCGCAAACGATTATACCTTTAGCGAACCTTGAACATGCTGCCAAAACCGTAAATGAAAATATAGCAGCAGAAACTGTTGTAGGAAATGTTATTCTTGATGCTGTGAGAGAAGTGAAGTGTATTGGGCAGAAAGAATCGGCAGAAGAAACATTTGAGAAATTTGAAGAAACCAAGGCTGAGGATGAAACTGCAGAAGAAGAAAGATCTGAGAAGGAAAATGCTGAAGCCCTCATGGTTGAAGAGGAGCCAGCAGAAGAGCAACCATCTGAGAAGCACATAACTCAAGATGAAGAAGAAACAGAAGAAACATCTGAAAAGGACAATGATGATGAGCTCATGGCTGAGGATGGAACTGCCGACAAAGAAATGTCTGAGCAGGACATCACTGAAGAAATCATGGCAAAGGATGAATCTGCACTAGAAGAAACATCTACGGAAGAAATTAAGACTGAGGACGAAACTGAAATAGACAATGGGGAAGGAATCACTGGCGAGGATGAATCTGACCTTGAAAACACTTCTGAGAAGAACAATGCTGAAGAATCTGCAGAAGAAGAAACCTCTGAGATGGAGGATGCAAAAGAAACAGTGCTTGAAGTTGGAACTGCAGAAGCAGAAACTTCAGTGAAGGATAACAACAATGACAATATTGTTGAAAATGGAACAGAGGAAGAAGAAAAATCTGACCAGGATCCTACTGAAGAAATCATGGCTGAGGATGCCGAAACACAAATTTCTGAGAAGGACCACTGTGAAGTGAAAATGGCAGAATCTTCAGAAGTGTCTGAGCAGGAACATTTGGAATCATCAATGGCTGAGGATGAATATGCCCTAGAGGCAATATCTGAGAAGGGCAGTGCTGAGGATGCAGAAACTGAACATTCTGAAGGATCAATGGCTGAGGATGACACTGCACTAGAAGAAGGGTCTGAGATTGACAGTGCTGAAAAGCTCATTGCCAAGGAGGAATCTGCAGAAGATAAATCATCTGAGAACGATCCTGCAGAGGAAATTGTTTCTGAGGCGGAAACTGAAGATGCAGAGGTCTCTGAAAAGGACCATAGGGACCAAAACAATGGTGAAAATGAAACTGCAGGAGTCGAAACGTCTGAGCAAGAGGATGGTGATGAAGCCACAGCTGGAGATGAATCTGCACCAGAAGAAACATCTGATCAGGACCGGGAAGAAGATAACATGGCTGAAGTTGAATCTGCAGAAGGAGGAACATCTGAGAAGGACAATGACGATGAAAACAATGATGAGGAAAATAATGATGAAGAAAACATTGATGAAGCAAATAATGATGTAGAAAACAATGATGAAGGCGGAGAAGAGGAAGCTACTGAGCAGGATAACTCCAAATACAACATGGTTGGGGATGCAGATGAAGAAATGTCTGAAAGTGAGGAAGATGAAACTGCAGCGGAAGAAACTTCTGAGAAGGACGCTTCAGAGGACACCATGGCTGAAGATGAAACTGCAGAGGAGGAAACTCCCAATCAGGTTAACACCAACGGAACAATGACTGAAGATGAAATTGCAGAAGAAGAAACATCAGAGATGGACCCTTCAGAAGAGATCATAGCTGAGGCTGAATCTGAAGTAGAAGAAACATCCGAGATGGACCCTTCAGAAGAGGTCATAGCTGAGGCTGAATCTGCAGAGGAAGAAACATCTGAGAAGGGTGAATCCATGACTGAAGACGAAACAGCAGAAAACCAAACTACTGAGGACTCCACAAACAATGTGGCTGAGGAAAAAACTGCAGATGAAGAAATGTCTGAAAATGACCATGCTGAGGAAGATATTGATGAAGATGAAACTGCAGGAGAACAAACTTCTGAGCAGGATAACGACAAAGAGAGTGTGGCTGATGAGGAAACTGCAGATGAAGTAAAATCTGAGCAGGTCAATGCTGAAGATGAAACCGGAGAAGAACCAACATCTGGGGACCCTGTGGAGGAAATACTGACTGAAGATGACACTGCAGAAGCAGAAATGTCGGACAAGAAAAACACAGAAGAGATCATGGCTGAGGCTGAATCCGCAGTGGAAGATTCATCTGAGAAGGAATATGCTGAAGAAACCACGGCTGAGAATGAAGATGTAGAAGAAGAAACTCCTGAACAGGTTAACACCAAAGAAATCATGACTGAGAATGAAACTGTGGAAGAAGAAACTTCCAAGGTCGACACTGAATCTGACTTAGGTAGTGGTGAAGGAAACACCTGTGAAGATCTGTCTGACGGAGAGGAGGAGGACATTGAAGAGGACAGACATCAAGACACTGATTTCATCAACACAACCGGAGGGGAATCTGCTGGACAAGAGGAGATTGAATCAGGTAGCTGTGAGGCTGACACATGTGGAGAAGAGGAACATGTGCTAAACCAGACCGCTGAAAGCCCTGAACCGGATATTGAGGTAATACACGATGATCCAAAAGGACGAGATACATCTTCAGGATCTGAATCAATAGACAAAGAAGAAAATGACCTGGAGTCTTCTAAAGTCGAGCAACAGTCAGTGAATGAAACTGCAGATGAAGAATTGGGGCCAGCCGAAACAGAGGCACCAGAAACTGATGAAAACGACAGTGCCGAAGAGTCTATGGAATGCGCATCGACAGAAAATATAGACGAGGGTGAAATGAGCGAGGAGCCAGTCCATATCGGGAATGAGACTGACGAAAGCCAAAGACCAGCAGCATCTGAATCCACTGGAGATGGCTCTGAGGATGAGGATGAGATGGAAGCGAAGTCCTCAGAGGCGGTATCTGCCCCTGAGGAGATCGGAGAGGATGAAACTACAGGGGAGGAAGAGGAAGCTGCCGATGATGTTAATGAGCCTACTGAAGATGAAGAACAATGTCAAACTGAAGAACACGAAGGAGAGGAACCAACAGATGACCAAAGTTGTATTGCTAAGGAGGGTGAAGAAGATGACCTGGTCATATCTTACGATGCGTTAGATGGTCAAGATGACATTGAAGAGCTGAATTCACTTCCAGCATCAGATACAGAGGACCTTGTTGAAGACATATCAGTAAACAACATACATAGAACAAACAAAATGGATATGCAAGTGGAAGAACTAGAAGATGACAACGAAAATGAAACCAAGGAAATTGTAGCTTCTTCTGGAGAAACGGTTATTGGAGACGGATGCCAGGATGAAACCGAAGCACACTTGGAGACGTCAGCAAAAGACGAGAAGGGCGCGGCGATCGAGAACCAAGGAAATTCTGCCGACGATGAGGCAGAAGATGAAGACTCAGATAATCAAGAAGAGCAAGAAACTGACGAGGGGGAGATAACAGAACTTGTTTCCACAGAAACGAATGAAGTCAAAGAAGGCAGCAAAGTTGCAGAGGCGAAAGCATCGTGGATGCTGGATGCCTTAGTCAAAGTAAGCGCAGAGTCAGAGAGTGGAGCTTACGCTGACATCGAAGAATCCGATGTCAGCGAAGTGAATGCAGGAGACTCAGACAGTGTCGTAAAAATCCCATGAGACGTTGACAGCGAGAGCAAGAAAAGTAACGATGAGGGAATATTGGTAAATATACAGAGAAACCTTGAGAGGATACAGTTAGAGCTGATATGTAACAGACATCGGTGATGTCAGAGAAACTTCTGAGAAGATTAGACCTGTCAATAAGGGAATATCAGCATGGATCCATCAGAGACGTTGTGATCCCCAGGCATTATCTACCCATGTGTCTAAAGTTAACTAAAGAATGGCTTCGAATGAGGGCATGTACATTTGTTATTGGTGGATTCAGGGAGGTGTCAAATGTGTATTCCTAATTAAATTCAGGGCAGTTATTTTAAAAATAGAGCTTATTTGTCAAGACCATGCTGCTATACTTTTAGGGTCGTTCAAGATGGTCATGTCAGTCACGTGATTTATATATAAAGCACTTTATTACATCATTGCAGCTTTTGTGAATGTTAGCCACAAAGAAGGAAATCCATTAATACTTGATATATTTAACTACTTCTTAAGTACTGTATTCTGTAACAATTGTCAACCTTAGACAAAAACAAGGGTATATTTAAGGTATTTAAAACACAGGCGTTTCGCAATAGATTCTACTGTATCTACTTTACTGTAACATGAGTCTGTTTAATTCAAAAACTGTTAGCTATTTAACATATTCATGGAATCCCTAATATATATGTGAAGATACTTATTGGCATATTTACATGGTTGGTTTTATTGCTTAAATACATAAAAGAAAACAATATAATGTATCATAATTGCAATTTTGGACAAATCTGCACAAAAATCCTCCATACATATATTTATTTTTTTCAATTACCAGTTTATCTGCACTTTATTCATCAACCCAAACCTCAACAACAAGCATTATCTGTTGTATATATGATCCCCTTATGGAAAGCCAAAATGCTTTTGAAGCTTGTCAACGAAGATCAGTGGAATGGACCTTTGCACACTTATCCACCTGAAACTTTGCAAGTTAATGAAAACATTGTGTAGAATAAAGCCACCTGTTAAAAATATGATGCCACACACCAATCCAAGGAGATACGGATATCCTACCACCAGGGGTTTACCAACATGGCTTGAACTTGAAAATGCAGTTCAAGCCATTCTGTTATTTTTGAAAGATTATGTGTATCTGATGTGTCCAACACACCTTTTGATTGCACTTGTAACTCATTTGTTGAATAAAAATGTGCATAAGTGATGTTTGACTATTTTATTTCTAGACCCTGTCATACAAAATTTATGTCATACTGTGCTGAGACTATTCTATTAAACATGCTTTACCCTAAGCTTTTACCCTAAGTGTGTAGGAAAGGTTTCCTGAGATAGAATTTAAATCACATTTAAAAACTCACATTCTTACTTCCTCTCTTTGTAAAGATATAATGATGTTATTTGATGTAATGTTTTACCTAACCATGAAAAATAATGAATAATCCAGAGTTTGATTTGTGATAGTTTTTCGACATAGGCCTATGACTACTACCTGTCATCAGAATATGTTTCAATAGTAAGATGTGAGATTGATAGTGATACATTTGATAGTGTTATATAGGTTCATAACTAAGTTATACGGTTAATGTCTATTAATGATCATGATTTAATGTATGTGATAAGGTGATTGTCTATAGCCCAAATAACATCCAGACTTTAGGTCAAAGTCTATGATGTAAAGTCCTTCAATTCAACTGGAATCATAAATAAGCCATCAATCCAAGTCACAACCATTTCCATCGCACAATTCCCTAAAATGTTTGGGAAAAGCAAAGTGACTTTTTTTTCAAGGAAGCACCTGCTAGCTGGCACAAAGCTATTTCCATGGGTCACAGTGGAAGAGAGGGGGAGTGAAGCACTGGGGGTTTCCCACTCACGCTGTGTTTATCGCACACGTCGGCCGTAGGAACAGCTGCACAGAATGCCAGCAGAACTCAACACACCCAGATGTTTCTCCTTAAAAAGGGAAAGAGCCTTTCACTGGAGAAGAGGTATCATATTTATGAGGATGTATTGTACCTCAATATGTATTGTGTCATACTTCATTTGATTAATTTTGCTTAATTTTCTATCTTAATTAGGCCTATTTCAAATTATGAATCTATTACATTATAATTAACATCCAACCCAAAGAAATTTTCTAAGCAAATGTTATAATAATTTCTTCGCACAGTTCAGTAGTGCATTATTTTCAACCGATATTAGAAATCCATTAAAAAATTTCACTCGATGCTATCTCTACCTATTTGAACTATGTTAGGTAGCTTCATATGTAAGCCTCCTGCTCTAATGGTGGAAGACATGGTAGGCCTATTAGCCATTAGCGATAAGGTTAGCTCTTGGCAAAAGTTTATCTGGTATCCGGTTTATTGATGACTAGCTTAACTTTTTGTATTGATACATTATAAAAGGCAAAGGCATAATATTGTAAATGAGGTCTTTTAATGCATACGTGAGAAGAGACCTTCTTTGTTACCACACAGACAAGAAGGGAAAGGAGGAGGGGGGGATCAAAGAAGGGTGATGTGTTTACAATACACATGTAAATGTGTTAAAAAAAAAAGGGGGTACAAGCTCTGTTGTTTTGCCTCTCTATTTCTACTAACATATATACGTTACTACAGCAGTTACATCCAGGTTCATTGTGAATTGAGATTTTTTAACACACTTTGATAGCTCTGTGTGTGTCCTTACGCATCACCTCTCACTTATGAATCACACTGTTATCATCCCTCTCACACACACAGGGACTCATAAGAACACACGCATAACACACGTTCACACGGGGCCTGTATTAATAGATACACATAAATCCCTAAGTGATGGAAGTGGCATATGAGGGGCTTTCAGGTGCGTGTGTGTGTGTGTGTGTGTGTGTGTGTGTGTGTGTGTATGTTTGATTGTGTGTGTCTGAGCACATGTACTGTATGTGTGTGTCTGTGAGTGGTTGTCTGTGAGTCCCATGTGTGTGTTTGTGCGTGTGTGTGCATTCATGTGCGTCTGCATGTATGCATGTGTGTGTGTGTTTGAGCATGTGTGTATTGCTTTGTACCTGTGTGTCTGTGTGTTCAGTCTGCATGTGTGTGTGCATTTATATTTATATATATAAATTGTGTGTGTGTGTGTGTGTGTGTGTGTGTGTGTGCGCGCGTGTGTGTGTGAAAACACAGGTGACCATGCCTGTGTTCTACCACAGGAGGCCTCCACGCTCGCTCTTATTTCCCACTGTTGTTCAGGTTATCCTGTGGGACCACTTATGGGCCTTCTGCAGGCAGGATGCGGCGTCTGGGGAGCCCGGCAGCTTCCGTAAGGGCCTGGGAAGAAAACAAGAGCTGATGGAAGTCCAGGAGAGGGGAACATAAAGAACAACAGCAGTTAGCCGAGCAGGCCGCACTCTGCATGCACCTGCAGCCTCCCCCAGTGTGTGTGTGTGTGTGTGTGTGAGAGAGGGAGAGAGTGTGAGTGTTTGTGCGCAAGTGTATAGACATGTGGGAGTGTTTCTGCCTCAGTGTGTGTGTTCACTTTTTTGTGTGTGTGAATGTGTGGATGTGCACTTGTTTGTGAGTGTGTGTTTGTGCATGAATGGCCATGTGGGTTGGAGTGCGTACGTTTATTTGTGTCCATGAATTAATGAGTATGCCATTGTTTGCGTCTGTGTATGGGCATGCACGTGTGCCTGTGTGTAGCATTAAGTGAGCATGCTGTTTGCTACTGTCTATGTGTGAGAGTAAGCCGGTGTGTTTGGAGGTTGGTGGATGTGTGTGTGTGTGTGTGTGTGTCTGTGTGTGTGTGTGCAAGCAGCACCCCGTACGGTGTGTGAGAACCACACTGCGGTAATCTCCGTCTGAGAACTACAGAACAGCAGCGTACCCACACGCAACACAGGTGGTCCTAAACAAAAATCGTGTGAAGTGTTGCCCAGACAGTAATATCCCCATGTTGCGCGCCGTGTTAAACCACCCCATAGGAAACAAACACTTCCGGAGCCAGAAGATTTATGGTTCCACGCGCTTTCATAGATTGCAACGTGCCCACTCTGAGTGATGTCTTCCCTTACAAGTTTTGTTGTTTTTCAATTTGATTTAAACAGAATGAAGAACGTGACATTGTGATCCGAATACAGTATTGTTTATCAAGGAAATTTACTTTATTCAAAATGTTATGTCCTGGTTGAATTGTTCCTGTGGACCAGCCGGAGGGGGTATCCCCTCTACCCCCTGTGTTGAGAATAGCGTGTCGGGGATATGAAGTGGTAAAGGTAGAGAGCATTGTTTCTCCCTGATGATGGATTGAGCATTCGAGAGGATTTTATGAATCAATGTGTGAGCACTCTCCATTCACGTTCACATGGGCCCGGTGCGTGCTTAAACTGATACCGGACCTGTATTACAGGACATGAGTCAGCAAAGTTTCACACCTCACTTAAGGAGGTGCAAAGTGACCTATTATAATGGGGACAGCGAAAGTTAGGCAAATCGCCCGTTAACATGGCATTGTCCTTCCAATCGGGTAATTCCCTTGTCATGAATTCAATTGCAAACTCTGTCGCCCTCTAGTGTTCTTAATAGTGAATATAAATTGAGTGAGCTCCTAAATATGGGTTTCTAAAGTTTTTCGTTAGTGGAATATATCGTTCTGGATTCGTGCATGACTCATTAAATGTTCTAACGAAATAATCCTAGCACTGTATAAATCAACAGTGTGAAAAGTAGTAATCTACTATACATAAAAGTGCATAGAAGCGCAAAGACATTATATTAATGATTTATGTGTTATTAATGTGTGTGTGTGTGTGTGTGTGTGTGTGTGTGTGTGTGTGTGTGTGTGTGTGTGTGTGTGTGTGTGTGTGTGTGTGTGCGCGTGTGTGTATGTGTGTGTTTGTGTGAAATAATAAACATGAATGAATAAAGGACATCAATCAAAAATGTGTAACTAAATTATTAGACTAATGCAACTGAATTGCAATAAAAGTAGATATTTTACGTTATGTGGCTTGTTTCGCCCCCTTCTTTGTACAACAGAGTTGTTATGACATTATTAATACATCATTAAATAAATTAATATGAGCGATTAGAAGGGGGTCAGACACACACATAAGGTTTTGCTTTGGTTGAAAGGTGAGCATGGATTTTTCAAATAGTATGAGCTCAAACAGGATATGTTAATACCAATTAACCTAGAGGTTGAGGGGAAGACCGATGCATGAAACCACATGCACGGATTGAAAAGGCTCCCACCCAACCCACACACCCACACACACCCAAACAAGGTCAGACAGACAGACACACACACACTCAAACACGCACACATACATACTCACACACCCGAACTCAAGGCCAGGCAGACAGGTACTCCCGCACACAGACGCAGACAGTCACGGACGCACGCTCTCACACACACACACACACACTAAAGCTTAA